>ML808845.1:299683-316803 GCA_009831015.1 Picea engelmannii
AGGGCAAAAACCCTAACATAATCTCTACCGTTAGATCTGTGACCTTATAATGAACGGTCCAGATTTACAATGAAATTACAATATACTTTTATAAGGCAATTTTTGCTTTGGGGGCTTCACCCCCGAACCCCCGCTGGGGGCTCGCTTGCCCCCAGACCCCCCAGCCAGGGGGATGGACCCCCCGGACCCCGCAAAGGGGGTACCCCCCCTCTGCACTCCCCCGCGTGGAAGAGTGTACATACTTATGGGGTGTAAATACTTCATGGGGTATAAACACGACTGAAAGCAAGGACCTATGAATCAGGAAAATAATCAGGCTCCACAACCAACATTCTATTCATGTCAGGCTTACACGTGGAGGTAAATACCTCCCGTAGCTACCATAATATTAACACTCCCCATGTGTACTGGTTCAAAATGGTACCTGTCTATCGGGCATGATCCTGCACATCAAAAAATATGCCCTCCATGGGCTCATAAGTCACGGGGATCATAGAAATGTAAATCAGATCTCATCATCAATAATATTAAACATGTGCATAAAATCCCTAATACCTCAGTCAAAATCTCAAAGACATTACACAAGCCTACAATACAAGTTTGGAGAAAATGAAAGGGCATCCTATTGGGCTAGTGTCCACTGGAAGAGGTAAGTTTCCGAAAGAGACCTCATCTAAGCCATGAAAGTGGGTGATGTGGTCAAGGGATGTCCAAGCAAGTGGGTGCAGTGAGGGCAGAGGATGCAAAACATTACCTCTGGGTGCCTTTGTAGAAGGCGAGTTGCACCTGTCCTGGATGCAAATTTTTCCAAGCCCATTCATGCCTTTTATTGTTTTTATTATTTTATTTTTTATTGTTTTTTCTTCAAGAGGCTAATCAGGGGACACTGCCCTGGCATGGTGACCAGTGGTCACAACGTTACCCACAAGTACTTTCACAGAAATGAGAAGGTTGGCTCGTGATGAGACCCCCTTTCCCTTGGCCATGCAACCAAGGGTCACTACCCTGGCATGGTAACCAGCTGGTTGTAATGTCATACTTCTAGGCACCGATGGACCTAATAGCCTGGCTCATGATGAGACCCCCTATCCTCTTACTAGGTCTTGATTTATTATTTTTATGGGTCCCTCTTGTTTCTTGCTGAGAAGCCTTTTATTTCTTTCTTGGGGATCCCTGGGCGAAGCACCTCGAGGTTTTATTCTTAGGATTTATCTTTTGCTAGGTTGCTTTTACAGTCTCGGTTTTTAGCCCCTTCTTCCCATGAGACAAATGTGAAATCCTAAAAATAGGTCAACCTAGTGCCCGAACAAGTGTAATAGGGTAGATGAGCGGGAAGTAAGATGAAAAAGTGGTGTTATGATGGGAGTGAATGATGGCTTTTCAGAGACCCTCCCAGTGGAAAACCAAAACCTACAGACACAGGCTTACTAGGGCATCCTGTCAATCCCCCCAAACATGGTCAAGTGGGAAAGTATAAGATCCAATCATTTGTTAGAAACAAAAGGAATTAAATTCACATATTCAAGGGTTTTGATGATCAAAGTGACACATACCATGATACCTGGACTCATTACCTCATGGAGCAAGAACCATCTCTGACACAAGACCAAGCTGATGGCGATGGATGTTGCTGCTACTGACAAGATAGAGGTGCTGACAGGAAGAAAAGGTGGGCCCTCCAGGTCCATGCTAAAGTCAATATTACTCTCGATACTCCATGTCTAGGACCTGTGGGCCTTGAGACAAGATCTCCTAGTTATCCCTAAAAGTGGGGGATAACAATGCCTTTTGCTACCGAGAAAGATTTTGATCAGATACAATGGCTGAAGAAGGGAGATTATCAACAAATTTTGAACAAGTATAAAGACAAGGAAGTTGGGGGTGTCAAGTTGTTAAAGAAAGGATGAAATAATGTATTGATCTAGCCATCCCAACAAGAAGTTTTCACAGAAGAATCCCATCCTCCTCCCTCTACACATTACACTAGGGTTGTTCAAGAAACAACCAAGTTCATAACCATATATTACAAAGAGGGAGACACAGTATGGATGTGGGACACAAAGAAGGGAGAGCCTACTAATGTCAAGGGAAATGCACAGTTTTGGCTTGGACCCTTCAGAGTTGGAATAAAGTTAGTCAATGATGCCTACTATTTGTCTACATTGGAAGGAAGAAGGCACCCATTACTAGTTAGCGGGCACCTCCTCAAACCCCATCACATACTTGAATTCACAAGTAAGTGCAGGTAAGTGGGTAGGGATTTTCATTTCATTGTATATACCTTTTTCATTTCATGCTAGAGTAGTTTGTATTTCCATTTGTACATATGCGTGCTTTCATTTTCTGTATTATATATATATGATTCGGGGGTGATATCACCACCCCAAATTATTACTAATAGTTTTATGTTGATATCAAGCATATTACAATTTATGCCAGAGATGTTGAGGTTCTCATGCGCTCTACGGTGAGCACATGTCCCCGAGTTGGAGCCAGATGTTATCCCCTAGCCTAGGGATAACTAAGGAGATTATGTCTTGAGGCCCATAGGTCCTAGACATGGAGTACCAAGAGCCATATCGACTTGAGAATGGCCCTGGAGGGCCGATCCTTTTCTTCTTCAGTGCCTCCACTTTGTCAGCAGCAACAACATCCATCACACCGGCCTAGTCCTGCAATAGAAATGGATCTTGCTCCATGAGGTAATGAGTCCGGGTATCATGGTATGTGTCACTCTAATTCTCAAAACAATTGAATATGTGCATTTAATTCCTTTTGCTTCTAACGTGTGCTTGGAAATTATGCCTTTCCACTTGACCACACCTGGGGGGAATGACAGGATGCCCTAGTAAGTTGGTTCCCATAGGGTTTGAGTTACCACTGGAGGGATTCATGAAATGTCGTAATCCGTTCCCACTATACTTACCACTTTTCATATTTTTCCCGCTCATCCATCCCATTACACTGGTCTGGGCATTAGGTTGGTCAAATATCTAAGGGTTGTACCTTACCTTGTGGGAAGAAGGGGCTAAAGGCCCAGGGGGTAAAAGTAGCTAGCAAAAGATAAAAGCCAAAATAATGAAACCTTGAGATGCTTTGCCCATGGATCCCCGAGAAAGAAATAAAAAGCTTCTCAGCAAGAAACAGAGGGACCCATAAAAAATAATAAATCAAGACCTAGTTGGAGGATAGGGGGTCTCATCACGAGCCAACCTATTAGGTCCATGGGCATGTAGCGGTATGACACTACCAACATTTGGTCACCACATCGGGGTACTAGCTCTTGGTGGCATAGACAAGAGAAAGGGGGTCTCATCACGAGCCAACCTTCTCATTATTCTTGTGGGTAACATTGCCACCACTGGTCACCACGCCAGGGAAATGTCCCACAATTAGTCTCTTGAAAGAAAAATAAATAAAGAATAAATATAAAAGGAATGAATGGGCTTGGAAACATTTTCATCCATGACAAGGTGCAACTCACCCTCTTTAGAGGCACCCATAGGTAAGCCATACATTTCCCTGCTATCACTGCACCCATTGCCTAGACATCCCATACCACCTCATCCACTCACATGGCTTTGAATTCACCCGGGAACATACCACATCCAATGAGCATTATCCCAATAGGAAGTCCTAGCATTCCCTCCAAACTTTGGCTGTAGAAAAGCATAACGTCTTTGAGCACTTGTCCGAGTAAAGGGGGTTTCATGCACATGTTTAAATAACTTGATGATTAGATGTGATTGACATTGCTATGATCCCTATGACTTATGAGCCCATGGAGGACGTTTTTGTTGATGTTGCAGGGCCACACCCGATGGACATGTACATATGGGGATATGATTAGTTTGGACCTCCATGGGGATAAAATCCCACCAGATGGATGTTGTGACCCCAGCTAGGGGCAACAACAGATCAGGGATTTGCACCAGAGAGAGGGGGGCATTCCACCAGGGACAGCCTGGCAGGCCTGGACCCAAGGGGGTCCTTACCTTTTCACCTTGATGTAGGCCTTGGAAGGCCCATGACATCACCTAGGTCACCCATGACATCACCCAACATTGTGGATGCTTTGGAGGCAGTTGTGTGCCAAGTGGCACGTGTGGCATGATCCTAAGGCCCAAGGAGGCCTAACATTTTGCTCCAGGAGGCCAACGTTGCCCAAAAGGGCCTAATGTCACCCTAAAAGGGCATGACATCACCTTTACAACTTTTTTTAGTGTTTAATTATGACATTTAATGTAAAAACTAGATAGTATGTGCAACAGGCCATGTCATCCTTTTTTGACCTAATTTTGGTCATTAGTATTGTGTAAATAAGGGTTTAAACCCTTGTATTATTCATCATCTTTCACTCACACTTGTGAGGACTGAAATTTGCACCCTAATTAGGGTTTCTTGGCTGAAATTTTAGGTGCACTTGTTGAGGAAGGCTAAATCTTGGAGTATTTTGACAAGTTTCTTGGTGAAGTGTTCAACTAGGGTTTTTCTTGATTATTCTTGATGAATGTAAGTGATATTTCTGCAATTATTCTTAATTGAATGGTTATAGTCTTATTTATATTTCATTTACATTAAATATTATGAAATTGCTTGATTAATCCCTAGGAAGACTAGCACATGTTATTGTCCTAGCTTCAAAATCCTTCACCTACTAGATCCTGTCAAAAGGCCATTTTTCTTGAAGCATTTGATAAGGCCTTGCCATTGCAACACCTTGGCACCCATTGCTTCACCTTAGCCGATTTTTCTTCATCATTGAGTTAAGGAGGGATGAAATTCTACCAAGGCCTAGGGTTACCTATACCCTAGTAGCTAGTTTCCCCTAGGGTTTGATAATTGGAGCCTTGGGTTACCAACACTCCAATCTATCAATCTCTCTTGTCCTTGACTCTCCTACTATAATTTGCTTCAACATTTTCTGCCACATCATTGACTCCATTTTCCCTAAAGCACTAGTCTAAGTCCTCCTTTGAGTAATTGATCAAAACAATCATCAAAACCTATTCTTTGAGCTTCCTACTAACCATCTCTAACCCTAGAATAACTTAACCTACTAACAATATTGTTGTTGTTACTAAAGTAAGATACAACCATTAATTACAACATTAAAAGATTCTAAAAGCAATTGAAAAGGCCGATTTATACATTGTCTTGTTTGCTTCTAACAAATGCTAGTATTATGATTTCAATGGTTGATGATTCTTAGTCATTTTGGAAGCTATTTCAAGGCATTTAATGTGAAGTATTGCCTTATAAATATTGCTGATATAATTTTTTGTTTACTTCATCATTATCAACCAATTTCTCTTATTGAGAAAGTCTATGGTTTTATGAAGTCATAACCAACAAGTGTACTTGAAAATATATATAGTTTTCTTGTTGCTTTGTTCCGGGCACACCTTGACATATTATCATTTCATTGGTTGTAAAACTGGGAATTTCTGATCAATGGTGACTTGTGAGAGGGGATATTTATCTAGCCATATTGACCTTGCCTTCTCAAACCCCCAGGTCACCGAGGACCTCTCCCCTTGGCCTACCATCCTAAATAGAAAGAGACATCCTATTGAGGTGACAGTGATAGGATAGTCTCCAGTTATGCCAATTTGCTCTCTTTTAACCTTTCTTTGATCAAAGTACAAATTGAGCGATAACATGACCTTTATTTAGATAGTAGAGAGATCTGTAGATCTGGAAAAAAAACCCAATAATATCAAAGATGGGTTGCCAACCGATACAATAATAAGAAATACAAATATAAGAGCCTCCCAAAGTCTATCTAAGAAGAATATCCAAGCCTCCAAAGGCTCACATCATGCAACATAAGACCGAAGATAAAAGAACCCGGTCAATATACTGCAGAACCCCTCCAACTGGCTGAGTTGCACATTGCTCTGGCTGCTGATGAACCCTCAATTTTCAACCCTCCTCTTTTTGAGCTCCAAATGCCTCCAAAATTTCCTGGAATGTAGATCGGGCTAGTAGAATCCTCCTGGCCAAGTTTCAAGTTGAATGGAGAAGTTTTTCTCCTCCAACTGAGCAAACCCTCTACTGGTTTGCGCCCTCCTAGTTTGACTGAATCAACAAGATTTCGTTCTCCCCTCTAGGAGCATCCAACTTCCACCAAAATATCCAATATGGTAGATTGGTCCAATATGAACAAGCTGATGAAATCTCAAGAAAATCTATGAAGATCTGGGTCAGTGAACAATAAAAACCACTCCTTGCAATGCGCCCCTCTCTCCTCCAAATCGTGCCAAGCTCCAGGAAATAAACTTCTAGGATAACCTCCTCCGGAATAGACTAGAAATGATGTTGGGTACCATATGAAGAAAACCTAGATGCTCATTTTCCAAGAATCCTCCTCCTTTCTCCTGATCGAGCCAAACTCCTCAAGGTGGTGCACCCCCTTAGATGGAAACCCCCTAGGTTGTTCACTAGCTTGCTTCTACCACTAGATCAAACCCCTGTAACATTGTAGAATGGTGTGGGAGGATTATTTCACCTTTGGGACCAAGCCTGGATCAAGGAAAGTGGAACATTTCACCACCGAGTTGATCTCTAGGGTTTTAAACTCAAAACCCTCAAAACTGCTTGTGCTTAAGAGCTCCAATGCAAAATAAGATAATAATCCAAAATTCCTTAGAAGTGCACCCTGCCCTTTCTTTTATAGCTCTAGTCTATTCATCTGTTGATTTAGTTAACCCCTAGGGTTAACTTTTAACTTTAACTCCCTTTTATTTTCTTTCATTGAGTTACCCTTTTTCACACAAAGTCAACTCAGTAGTAGAATGTTATGTTTCGGAAGTGTCTTCTGGTTGACTTTTTCCCCAAGATGCCTGAGACTATAGTCTAGTTGGGATATCTAGAATACTGAGTCTCTCCGGAACTCTTCATCAAGAGGCGGGGGACATTACAACTACCATAATATCAACACTCCCTCCTAGCTAGGGAGGTATTAAAGGCAATGGTCTTGAGCACAAACAAACCATTCAACTGGTAGCATCATCATAGTCACAAAGGTTATCTAATGATCACGCAGATCAATTCACGAGCAACATCATCACTATCAATATCATCTGATAGCATTAACTACATCATCTCTTGAATCCATACTCCATCTAAGTAATCGGGCATGATGCTGAAAAAGTTACTCACTCCATAGAGTGATACACGAACCATTCTTCTAATCCAGACACATGTCCTAGAAGAATAATTGTTCCAACAAATGTTGGAAGCCATGCCATGGGCTACAAGGACCATTATTCTAATCCATACATACATCCTAGAAGAATGATTGTCCTCGATCATTTTCCACAGGGAGAATGTCTATCCACCAGTAATATTTCAACCTGGACCATCCTCCACATGAAGGATGTTTGTCCACCAACAATTTGTCCTGCTTGGACCATTCTCCGCTTGGAGAATGTTATTCCATAAACATATTGACTTTCCATCTAGCTGACAATCAGCTCCAACACTAGTGATGGTCTCCATGGCAATCAGAACAATCAAAATGTCTATCCACCAGTAGCATTTCAACCTGGACCATCCTCCACATGAAGGATGTCTGTCCACCAGCAATTTGTCCTGCTTGGACCATTTTCCGCCTGGAGAATGTTATTCCATCAACATAAGGACCATCCATCTAGCTGACAATCATCTCCAACACTAGTGATGGTCTCCATGGAAATCAGAACAATGCCATCCAATAAAACACAATTGTGTCTATCCATAGTAGTACACAAATACTACCCAATGGTACACAACCACTCCTAGTAGCACAAGGCTACTAACGAGTGACAAAAAATCACTACCAGTGGATCACATCCAACATAGTAGCATACAACTACTGTCTAGAGACATACAGTCTCCACAACAATCATATCATCTGATGTCAACAATATCATTATACAAATTGAGTCATCTGGGCCATTCTTCCACTCACATCTGTGAGATCTGGAAGACATATTCCCTCAGAAGGTAAAACATCATCCATGGGCTATCTGGACTATTCTTCCCAAGCATGGAAGAATAATTGTCCCCGATTTTTGAACCTGGACCATTCACCTAATTGGGTCATTCCTCCTGCACTAATCATAGTGCAACCTGGAGAGAATGAATCTGCCCTAAGGAATGCATGTCCTTGATTGTTGAACCTGGATCATTCACCTAACTGGGCCATTCCTATAGAACTAATCATAGTGTAACCTGGAGAGAATGATTTTTCCCTAGGGAATGACTGTCCAAACAATTTCCTATGGAAATTATTGTCCTGCACCAACCTCCAAAATGAACCATTCTTTGAAACTGCTCACAACTATGAACTTTGAAACAATGATTTCCCGACGAGGTGGACCATTCTACTTGACCACTACTCTATGTGATTATCAAGAAGAATGATTGTCCTAGACCATTCCCCCACACTGGCCACAAGGGGAATCGTTGTCTATGGTCAATCAACAATCTATCCAACCATTTTCATTACAAAAATGATTGTCCGATATGGACTATTTTCCGAACTGGAAAATGATTGTTCATTGGAAATCTCGAACCACTTTCTGGACTGGAAAGGAACTGCCCAACCTGGACCATTTTATGAACTGGAAAATGACTGTCCATAAATCAAAAACATATCAGTGCTCCCTCCCAACCCAGGAGTAATCACTTCCTTTTTCAATAAGGAAGTCATCTCCACGAGCCCCAGCTTATCCCTTAAGTACGCAAAATTCTCATCTTGGATAGAGGCTTTACCAAAATATCTATTATTTACTCATCTGTGGAGATATATTGGAGAACCACTTCTCCCCTCTAGACTTTATCATGAAGAATATAATGTTTGATCTCAATGTGCTTTGACCTGTCATGGAACACTGAGTTCTCTTAAAGCTTCACATAGCTCTAATCATTACAATATATCATGGTCAAATTCAACACCTGATCAGACAATCCATAAACCAACTTATGGAGCCACATTGCTTTCGTACAAGATACTCTGCTTCTGTAGTGTTGAGTGCAACAGACTTTCATTTCCTGCTAGCCCATGACATCGTGGAAAAGATCAAACTTAAACATATCCAAGTAGCACTTCTTCTGTCATCTGCACCCCCTACCCAATCTGAATCGATAAATCCATGCAACTGTATATCATAACTTAAAGGTCCCACAAAACAAATATCTGGCTGAGTATTTTCCAAATACATTAACAAGCCAATCAATTGTCGATATAGAGATGGGTCTATTGGATTATAGTCTTTCAACTTCTTCAGATCTGTCATCATGGGAGTTTTCCATTGATTAGCAATCCATCATCTTGAACTTCTGAGTAACCATTTTGATACACTTTCTCTGTCATAGGAATTTTTTGCCACGCTTCTGTTGTATATGAGATACTCTATATCAAGTTGCTTGAATCCATACAAGGTCTTCTTCTATCTTCATACATGGGTCTCTTTCTCGTATACCTCAAAACCTTGAGATTGCTCTACATAAGCTTCTTCCTCAATTACTCTATTGGGAAGAACAATGTTTTACATCCAACTAATGTAAACTTCAATCCATGGATAGTGAAAGAGATATAATAGCTCAGATAGAGGTATATATGGTTTACTGGAACAAGTTGTCGTCATATTCTTCTCCCTCCTTTTCGAGGAACCTTTAGTTCTGAATCTCACAATGCTTCCATTCATAAGTCTTTTTCACAATTTGTTACATACTGTTTGTTAGCACCAATTCTTGCAAGGTGGTGTTTCTCTCTGATTTCAGGCCCTTTGTGTAAATGTGTAGAAATGGGGTTTAAAAACCCATCAAATGTGTTTTATTCATAGGCCGCAGTCATGAGCGTCGAGCGCAGCACATAGAAGAAGTCCATTTAGGGCTTAAAATCAAGCGAGCGGGCATTTTGTTTTAAACGGAGAGGATCCACAGATGGAGCAGATCAATGGTCATCGGGTAAGATTGAGTCACGGAATTGCATGAGGTTTAGCGCATGGGCTCATCTCTTATGGCCAAAGTCGCGAAGTGATTATCGATTTCACGATTTCGGCTACTGGGACTTCAAAAGTGACACGGGGTCTCTCTTCCACTGCATTGGGAAACCCCGAAACGCGAAATGCGAAAATCCGTTTAGGCATTTCGGATACTGGGACTTCAAAAGACACGGGGTCTCTCTTCCACTGCATCGAGAAACCCCGAAACACGAAATGCGAAAAGCCGTTTCGACATTCCGGCTACCGGGACTTCAAAATACAAGGGGTCGCTCCTCCACTGCATCGAGAATCACTGAAACCTGAAACATGAAATGTAAAAGCCCCCCAAGAGCCGTTTCGGCATTCCGGCTACCGAGAATTCAAAAGACACAGGGTCTCTCTTCCACTTCATCGGGAAACCCCGAAATGTGAAATGCGAAAATCTGTTTCGGCATTCCAGCTACCGAGACTTCAAAATACAAGGGGTCACTCGTCCACTGCATTGGGAATCGTCGAAACCCGAAACACGAAATGTAAAAGCCCCCCAGGAGCCGTTTCGGCATTCCGGCTGTCGGGAATTCAAAAGGCACAGGGTCTCTCTTTATGTATTTAGTCTCGGCCACCCTCCATGGAAGAAGCAGTTAATGAATATTGAGCAGGTGGTTGAGACCTCAGCTCAACCCATAAATGGAAGGCATGGGAAGGGTCAGAAGCAGTCAGTTCATGGTACTCTGATGGATAGTTTCCTTGCAGAAGCCATGTCATCTGAAGCAGTGTCAGACAAGAAGCCGTGTATACAATCTGAAAGAAGATCATGCGCACGTAAAGCCTTAAATGAGGTAGCTCAACTACCCTCCTGGGGCCAAGGAGGTGAATTACTCTGGGTATATAGACTGAGTTTTCATATTTTGTAAAGGATGGATGGTAGAGAAGAGCTCCCGACTGTAATGTTTTAATGAAGCACTAGTTTTCCTGGCTATGTATCTATATGTGAAATTTCTTGTTTAATGAAAGGAAACTCTCTTTTTCATCTGGTTTCTATCCCATACTAAAATAGTTCATGATTGACTGATTCACATGAATCACTGTGACTGTGTTATGATAAAGGTTTTATTGTAATGGCGTTATGTTCTTTTAGTGTTTCTATAATTTGAATATAAGATGTTCTTGTGTTCAATTTTTTCTTCTTCAGGTTGTTAGAAGCTCGATGCCCACAACAGCCCTTCGTATTTCCTCACAGAAGTCTTCCTCCTACTCACCCTTATTACAACTTACTATCTAAAGTTGAACCAAGACCTTGTTTGCTTGTGCAAGCTTGGCCTAGTTTCTGAGTTAGAATGATATTGTTATGAGTTTACTTCCATTCATCACCCTTTATCAACAAATCGTGACATTTAAATTGATGGGCCTCAGGCTTACTCCTGTTGCAATCCAGGAGTGACTTCTGATGCCAAAATTTCTGGCGTCATTGCCGAGGACGAAGTTGAAAATTTTCCCTGGGATTGAACGACATCAAGCCTCTGATTCTAAAGGTGCATCAGGCATCAGAGCCCTACGAGATTGCTACTGTGCACCTGGCGACTACATTGTGTCGACTCCACTGTGGAGAACCTGTTGTTTTAGTCGTGGCTTCCAGAGGTAGCAAAACACGGTCCCATCCACAACTACCTCTAGCTACATCTGAAGTTGATCCGGAAGCAATTATCAGAAAAGGAAAGGCCTCTGAAGGAGAAACTTCCACCACTGAACTAGGTAATTTTCCATCTCATTTTGTAGAAACTCCATTTCCTTCTTCTCATCTCCCTAGCAGACCTTTTTCTGAAGTTTCCCGTTTCCTGAATTTCAGAAGTGTTCCTTCTGAGTTTTCCCCTCCCGGTCTAGGATTGGAGGGAGAAATCCTTGTCACTCCCCTCTCCCCTAAAGTTATACCTTGGCATGAACCCACGACCACAGAAGATTTCCCCACTCCTAGATTTACCACCCCTCCTCTTATTACTGTTGTTGTTGCTATACAGAAAGAAGCATCTATTGACTCAAGCCCCTTAGCCTTCTCTCTGAATCCCCCATTGTTTCCCCTTTCACCTGGAAGCTCATTTCCAGTATCCCCTGTTCGATCTCCTTCTCCTCTGAGTTCTCCTCCACCTAATATTCCTATGGCTAGAGAAAATCCCCCAATGACCATAATGGAGGCTATAATAGCTACTAGGTATGCTCCCATTTTGTTACCTCGGCCTTTCAATTCCCTTCTAGCAGATGGCTACCTTAAGCAACTGCCCAAGTTTACAGGCGAAGGGGACATAGCTGCAGAAGAACACCTTGAAGCCTTTTACAGTTTTACAGATGATCATGTTATCATGCATGCAAACGTATGGATGAGGATTTTCGCCCATAGCCTTGAAGGCGAGGCTAGAAAATGGTTTAGGGCCCTAACTCCTGGATCTATTGATGGGATTGAGGCTTTGGATAATGCCTTTTTGAGACAGCGGGGAGACAAAAAAGACTTCATGTATTACATGACAGAGTTCAGGTCTTTGAAGAGAAAGGAAAGAGAGTCTGTCTCTGATTTCTCCAAGAGATTCAATAAAATGTACAATAAGATCCCCGCTGAGATAAAGCCCTCAGAATCCTCTGCCAAAATCACTTATGCTAGCGCTTTTGATCCCGATTTCTGCCTCCTGTTGAGGGAAAGGAGGGAAACTACTCTGGCTCACATGCAGGATGCAGCCATGGAAGTATAATCTAACATATCGGTTGTTGACAAACTCAGGAATAAGGTCGATAGAGACATATCCAGGAAGAGACCTGAAGCCTCCCCATCCAATTCCTCTCCCCTTCCCCTTCAGACAGACGAGGTAACTAAAGTGATAAATTCGCTTTCGGCTAGAATGGAAAGGTGGGAGTTAGAAGGGAAGCCCATGTACAGAAATCCCCAAAATACTAATAACAGAGGCTTCAGGAGGCCTAGAAACAATGTACCACGGGCTTTGCCAAGGGAACAAAGGAGCAAAGACAGAGATGATTAGAGGATTCAAACCCCTCTCCAAAATAACCTAATTTCTCATGAGGAAGGAGAGGAGATAGATGAGCTCGACCCCTAAATTCACTGTATTGAAGACACTTCCCCTTTTCCCCATTTGACTCAATCTGCATATGAAGGATCCCTTATGAACATTCAAATCAATGAGTGGAGTGAAGAGGAAAAGGCCAACAACACTCCTAACAGATATCATCTCAGGTCAAAGAAGAAAGAAGGGAATTTTGGTAGCCATGATCAGCCTCTCATAGCGAAAAAACCTGCTAAACCTGCAACAATCACTACTAAAGAAAAGAAAATTCAGAATACTTCGCCAACAACCAAAGAACCTGTCTCTAAGGTAAGGGAATATCCTAAGCCTCTTTCCTCCTTTAGTTTTGAGAATGAAATTCAAAAGATTAGAATTCTCGTACCCCTCTCAGAACTAGTTAAAAATGAAGATTTCAAAAGGTCCCTCTCCAAACTGCTACAATCTGAGTCCCCCCAGCCCTCCACAGACTCAGTAAATATTCAATATGAAAAGCCATAAGTCGTCCTAGGTCACATGGTAGAATATAGAGATGATTCATCCCCTCCCTTCTACACATCCCCGAACATACATGATAAGGTGTTGCATAATTGTCTCATGGATTCAGGAGCTTCTCACAACCTTATGCCCAAAATAGTCATGGAAGAATTGGGACTAGAAGTGACAAAGGATTATCACGATTTGTACTCTTTTGATTCAAGGAGGGTGCAATGCCTTGGAGTCATCAAAGACTTGGTGGTCTCTTTATTTCAGTTGCCAATGAAGAGTGTGGTCATGGACATTGTAGTAGTTGATGTTCCCCCCAAGTTCGGCATGTTGTTGTCAAGATCTTGGATTAAAAAACTTGGAGGAACATTACAGATGGATCTCACATATGCCACCATTCCATTATTTGGAGGGGAACACAGGAGGTTGTACAGAGAAGCTCAGCTGGCCTACATTGTTAGTGATGAAGCAGACCCCACCAATCACCCTATCTTTTCACTTGACACTCATTTGGGGTCTAGTTTATTGCAGATCAATGATACTCCTAAAGCCCATTTTCAAATTAGAAGGTAACCCATATTTAATCATGAGATACCTCCTCCAACCACCTCTATTTGGAAGATGTTCTTCAACGGGGCTTCTTCTAGCGAAGGCGCTGGCACTGGAGTGGTTTTTGTGTCACCTTGTCAGGAAACCATATCCCTGTCATACAAGCCAGAATTTGAAGCTACCAATAATGTGGCAGAATATGAAGCTCTTGTTCTGGGTTTAAGGGTTGCAAAAGAAATGGGAATTGAGGAGGCATAAGTGTTTGAAGATGCTGAGTTGATAATCTAGCAAGTCAGAAGTGCTTATCAGGCTAAGCATCATCATCTCAGGAGTTACAAAAATGAGGTGTGGGACCTGATTGATAATTTCTTCTCAACTTTCAACATTTCTTTTATTCCAAGAGAGGAAAATACTTTGGCCGATTCCTTAGCTATCTCAGCTAATCTGTTCAGGATCCCTCTGCCGCCTAAGATCAAATATGAGGTTGAGATAATATATAGGCCACCTGTTCCGGACAATATCAAGCATTGGAAGGTATTCAAAGACGATCTTGAAATCAAAAAAAATCTTCAGTCTGTTGATGAATTTTCTGCACTGCACATTGATCAGGATCCTGATCTCGAAAGTCACCCTCACCCTGAGATATTGTTAAATAAAATTGCTAATCACCATATTATTCATTTGCCTAAAAATCACATTTCGAAGGGACTAGTCCCTTTAGAAAGACTGTTCGATGGAAATGATGTGGCAGTAAATGGTAGGTTTTCAAATGGAGATGTTGATACAACGGAGTGCAACATTGGCACACAGGAGGAGCCTAAGTTTGTCACATTGTCAATAAGTTTGACCAAAGAGTAGATGGCCGAATATACCGAGTTATTAAGAGAATTTGTTGATGTGTTTGCATGGACCTATGAAGACCTCAAGACATATGACACATCTATCATTGAACACAAGATCCCACTAAAGGGAGAGGCTAAGCCATTTAGGCAGAAACTAAGACAGATAAACCCCATGTTGTTGCCTGTCATGGAGAGAGAAGTGAAGAATTTTTTAGATGCCCAAATCATTGTCCCCTTGAGATATTCTGATTGGGTGGCCAATTTGGTCCCAGTGAGGAAGAAAAGTGGAGAAATCAGGCTCTGTGTTGATTTCAGGAACCTGAACAGGAGCTCAAAGAAAGACAACTATCCCTTGCCCAACATGGAACACATATTGCAGAGGGTAACTGGTGCATCTAGGATATCCATGATTGATGGTTTTTCTGGCTATAATCAGATATCAGTCTTGCCTAAGGACAGAGAAAAAACAACCTTCACCAATCCTTGGGGCACATTCATGTATGCCAAAATGCCTTTTGGATTAATGAATGCAGGAGAAACATTTCAGCGAGCCATGGACATAGCCTTCATCAGGGAGAAATATCAGTTTGTGGTGATATATCTGGATGACATCACAGTCTTCTCCAGGTCTGATAAGGAGCACCACTGCCACTTGAGGAAAGTTTCTTGAAATGCCGGAGGTTTGGCCTTTCCTTAAATCCCAAGAAATCTTTGTTTGCTATGAAGGAGGGGAAGCTGTTAGGCCATATAGTAATCAAAGGGAGTGAGAATTGATCTCAATAGGGTAGAGGCAATTTAGACCCTGTCACTTCCCAGGTCTAGAAAGGAAGTTCGGGATTTTTTAGGGAAGATTAACTTTCTAAGGAGGTTTGTCTCAAATTTTGCTGAGTTGGTGAAACACATTACAGCCATGCTCAGAAAGGGAAACAAAGTAAAATGGACTGCTGAACCCATGGAATCTTTTGTCCAAATAAAAAGGGCATTGACTGAGGCACCTGTGTTGAACAGTCCTAATTATTCCAAGGATTTCCTAATTTTTTCTTTTGCTTCTTTTGATTCAGTAGCAACGGTCTTATTGCAGAAAAATGAGGAAGGGCAAGAGAAACCCATTTCCTTCTTCAGTAAGGCATTAAGAGATGAAAAAATCAGGTATGAGATCATGGAGAAGCCTATGCCTTGGGGAAAGCTCTCAAAGCTTTTAGAGTCTATGTATTGCACTCAAGAGTGACTGCATACGTTCCTTCAGCCTCTGTGAAGGACATCCTTATACAACCTAAATTAGATGGGAGAAGAGGTAAATGGATTGCCAAGATCCTTGAGTTTGACCTGGAGATAAAGCCCACCAAGTTGGTTAAAGGGTAGGGTTTAGCCAAGCTGCTGGATGAATCCAATTGCAAGGCCTTGGGGGTTAGCTTCATCAATGCTTGCTCAGGAAATCAACAAGCTGAGTTGTCCAGCAAAATCTCTCAGGGTGGCTTATCACTAGCAGAATGCACCTGGTACAGAGACATTTTGTACATTCTGCAAGAGTTGAAGCCTCCTGATGGAATGGGAAAAATCAAGGCAAGAGATTTAAATCTCAAGGCGATAAGATATTTCCTTATTGACCAAGTCTTATACTGGAGAGACCCTCTAGGGGTGTTTCTGAGGTGTCTGAACCCACAGGAAGCCCAGAAAGTTATGTTTAATTTCCATAGCGGCCTTTGTGGAGGGCATCATTTTTGGAAGACCACAACCCAAAAAATTCTCAGGGTTGGGTACTACTGGCCCACCTTATTCACTGATGTCTGCAGAGAAGTCAGATCTTGCATCAAATGCCAAAGGTTCTCAGGAAAACAACAACTCAAAACTCTGCCACTAAAGCCTGTAGTAGCTTCATCACCCTTTCAACAGTGGGGGTTGGACTTCATTGGAGAAATTCATCCTCTTTCAAGTGGCCAGCACAGGTGGATCCTAACTGCAATAGACTATTTCACCAAGTGGATAGAAGCTGCCCCCACCAGGTGTTAGCGATATTTCTTGTATAAGGGGGTAGAACGCAAAAGAAGGGGTAAAAACCCACTTGTCCAAAGTTTCCGGCGACAATGCGCCCGTGGTAAGCAGCAAGCGAGACTGGGCGGTCTAGATTTGCACGCCCAGATCGACGGTGCATATCAAATTCTGGACCCCCCTTGCCTTCCGACCTTTAAGCAAGGGGGGGGGGGGGG
>ML808845.1:316870-333140 GCA_009831015.1 Picea engelmannii
CCGGAATCGTAGATGCAGTTTCCAACGGCTGCGATCGAGGAGCCCGGATCGACGGCTCAGGCATGGCCCCGACCTTCTCAGTTGCCTTGGCTTTAACCCGTGTGGGCCACATTTTTGTCATGACATCTCCCCGTCCGCCTTTCCCTTGCCGCCATGTGTCACCGATCACCCCTCTCGTCACACCACCCATTTACCGCCCGCCACGTATCCCTTTCCCTGTCATCCCTTCGTTGCGATAAGACTGCCACGTCCATCCTCCCGCCATCTCTGTTCACCCCTCATCGTTCTTCCTTCATCCTTGTGGTTGTGGCCCCGTCATTCCGTAGCCTTACCCCTCTTCCCATGCTGGCCTCCATAACCGTCCCTCAAGCTATTCAGTTATCCCAGGTGGCAGTGCGAGAATTCCTCCTCATCCCGAAATGCTGAGTTGGTCGGGCCGTTCTCAATCCCAAGAAGCAGTTATTGAAGCGGTTGGTGGTGGTTAGACATCGTCTCCGCCATAATGGGGACGTCCTGCATTGAATTAAAGACACGTCGATTCGCCAAATAAACTGTCAAGGAGTCGATCGCATCTGCCATAAGTTGCACGACCATTCAGAGATTACAGCCCCGTATTGTCAGAAGCCATGCAGACACAAAGCCTTCAATGCAGTTTCTTGGTTCTGCTGTTGTTGTTGTTTTGAGTATATGTAGGCATTTTTGCCATTTTTGTATCGATCGATGGTAGAGCTAAGCTCCCGACTGTAAAGTTTCATCGATACTCTGGTTTCCTGGTTATGCCTCTGTGTTTGAGATTTCTTGGTTTATAACAAACAGTTCTCCTTTTTCCATCTTCGTTTCATCTTCTGCTGGAGGGTTCATTGTTGAAGGATTCACGTGGACTTAACAATCTTGTTGCGATAAAGGATTTGTTGTGACATCTTTGTATTCTCTGGTATTTGTGTTTGAATGTAAAAGGATTTTGTGTTCGAATGCATTTCTTCTTCAGTCTGTTGCAAACCGGATGTCTGTGATAGACCTTTGCACCCTTCTTGTGTAAGTCTTCCGCCTACTCACCTTTTACTACGACTCACTGTTTGGAGTTTATTAAGACCTCACTCTTTCATGCATGACTGGTCTAGTTTCTGATTTGATACAATGTTGTTCTGAGTCTTCCTCCATTTGATCACCCTTAAACAAATCGTGACATTAAACTGATGGGTGTCGGGCTCTGCTCCTGCTAGCAATCCAGGAGTGACTTCCGAACGCCAACATTTCTGGTGCCGCTGTCGGGGACGATGTTGAACATATTCCCTGGGATTGAAAGACAAAGATCAACTGATTTCTGAAGGTGCATCAGTTATCAGAACTTGAAGATTGCTACTGTGCACCTGGCGACTCCACTGTGATGACTCCGCTGGGGAGAACCCGTTCTATCAGCTGTGGCTTCGAGAGGTAGACACATGAGGTCTAATCCACACCTGCCTTTAGTCACACCAGAAGCAGACTTGGAAGCGGTGCACAGAAAGGGAAAGAGATCTGTTGGAGAAGTTCCCATTGATGAAAAAGGTAATACGCCATCCCCTTCTGTGAAAACTCCATTTTCTGATTTTCATCTTCCTAGTCGTACTTCCTCTGAGGTTTCCCGTTTTCTGAACTTCGGGAGTGTTCCTGCTGAGTTATCTCTTCTTGGTCTAGTATCAGAGGGAGATATCCTTGTCACTCCCCCCTCAGGAGGTTTCACCACTCCTCCTTTGACTACTACTGATGCGCAGAGAAAGACGCATGTACACTCAAGCCCTTTAGACTTTTCTCTGTTTTCCCCGTCCTCTCCTGTGAGAACCCCGTTTCCTACCTCACCTGTTCACACTCCATCTCCTCCAAGTTCTCCTCCACTCAACGTCCCTATGGCTGGTGTTAATCCCCCTCTGAATAGAATGGATGCTATAGTCGCTGCTAGATATGCTCCTTTGGTCCTGCCTCATCCCATGAACCCTCTCCCTACTGGAGACTACTTGAAGTATATGCCCAAGTTCATTGGGGAGGGAGATATAACTACTGAAGAGCACCTGGCTGCCTTCTACAGCTATGCAGACAACCTCAATATTGAAAATGAAGATGTCTGGATGAGAGTTTTTGTCCAGAGCTTAGATGGTGAGGTGAGAAAATGGTTCAGGGGACTGGCCCCTGGATCTGTTGCTAGTATTGAAGCCCTAGATAATGTTTTCTTGAGGCAATGGGGGGATAGGAAAGATTACATTTATTACATGACTGAGTTTGGGTCTCTGAAGAAGCAGGAAGGGGAGTCAGTCTCTGACTTCTCCAAAATATTTAATAAGATGTACAACAAGATTCCTGCAGAGATAAAGCCTTCCGAAGCCTCTGCTCAAATTTCATATGCTAGTGCTTTTGACCCCGACTTCTGTCTCATGTTAAGAGAAAGGAGAGCCACCTCTCTAGCTCAAATGCAAGACGCAGTTATAGAGGTGGAATCTAATATGTTAGCTGCTAATAGACTGAGGAACAAGGCCGACACAGACAGAAGAAAAGGAAAGGCAGAAACCTCAGTTTCTGGCTCCAACATCTCCGGCCCATCATCTCCCCACCCTCAAGCAAATGAATTGACCCAGCTGTTGAACGTCCTGAAAGAAGAGATGGAGAGATTAAAAACAAAAAGAAAACAAATGAACAAAGGCCCTCAGAGCACCGATAACAGAGGAGGTTTCAGAAGGCCAAATAATTTTGTTCCTCCTACTATGCACAAAGAGAAGGAAAGGGACAGAGATGACCAAAGGATTCAGGATCCTTTCCAGAACAATTTTGTAGCTGATGAAGAAGAAAGAGAAACATACGAGCCTGAGCCTAAAATCCACTCTGTAGGAGTCACTCCTCCTTCCCCCCACTTAACTAAGTCATCATATGAGGAATCCCTCATGAATAGTCAGCTAAATGAACTAAGCAAGGGAGACAAAGCTGGCGGTGGCCGAGGCAGGTACAACCTGAGATCAGACAGGAGGGCAGCAGCACCTGATGTTCCTGAGTCATCCACCAGAGCAGAGAAGCCTGCTGACGAGGTAACAGACAGCCACGGAGGTAAGAAGGCACAACCTCTCTCCCCCATTATTCAAAGTCATGCTCCTGAGATTAGAGAAATTCCAAAACTTACATCTTCCTTTAATTTCGAGCATGAAATTCAAAAGATTAGAATCCCTGTGCCCCTCACTGAATTAATCAAACATGGGGAATTCAAAAAACGCTTCTCCGACCTGTTGAAATCCGAAGCCTCTAACCCCTCCATAGACTTCATAAGCCTCCAAGATGAAAGACCTGCAGTGTTCCTAGGCACTATGGTAGAAGACAGAGATGATTCATCCCCTCCCTTCTACACCTCCCTGAACATACATGACAAAGTGCTGCATAATTTCTTAATGGATTCAGGGGCCTCCCACAACCTCATTCCTAAAGCCGTCATGGAGGAGCTAGGATTAGAAGTCACCAGAGCCTATCATGACCTCTATTCTTTCGACTCCAGGAGGGTACAATGTTTGGGAGTCATCAAGGACCTGGTAGTTTCTTTGTTTCAGCTACCCATGAAAAGCATGATCATGGATATTGTGGTAGTTGATGTTCCCCCCAAGTTTGGCATGTTGTTGTCAAGGTCTTGGATTAAGAGACTTGGAGGGACGTTGCAGATGGATATCACGTATGCCACCATCCCGGTCTTTGGAGGGGAACATAGGAGATTATACAGAGAAGCCCAGCTAGCCTACATTGTCAGTGATGAAGCGAACCCCACTAATCATCCCATATATGCCTTAGACACTGACTTAGGATCTAGATTATTGCAGTTCACTGATGAGTCCAAGACCCCTTTGCAAATCAGAAAGCAGCTCAGTCTTAATCAGGGGATGCCTCCTCCAACCACCTCTGTTTGGAAGATGTTCTTTGACGGAACTTCTTCCAGTATAGGTGCAGGTGTCGGAGTGGTATTCAAATCCCCTTCTCAGGAGACCATAGCACTATTATACAAGCTGGAATTTGAAGTCACCAATAATGTGGCAGAATATGAAGCCCTGGTTCTGGGTTTAAGGGCTGCAAAAGAAATGGGAATCAGGGAGATTGTTGTGTTTGGGGATGCAGAATTAATTGTCCAGCAGGTCAAAAACATCTATCAGACCAAGCACCCTCGTCTCAAGAGTTACAGGAACGAGGTATGGGACCTCGTCGACAGTTTCTTCCTGGATTTTAACATCTCCTTCATTCCAAGGGAAGAAAATTCCTCAGCCGACTTCCAAGCCTTCTCAGCTAGTTTGTTCGAAGCTCCTGTGCCACCCGCTGACAGATCAGAGGTGGAAATAAGATACAGGCCCTCCGTACCAGACAATGTCAAACATTGGAAGGTATTTGAGGATGACCAGGAGATTGAGAAGTTCCTCCAGACCATCGATGACTTCTCTGCATCGCATATAGATGAGGACCCTGACGAGGAACCTGGCCATCACCCTGGGGAGTTGTTGAACAAAGTTGTTGACCATCAGATTATTCAGTTGTCGAGCAATCATATACCAAGAGGCCTGATCCCATTAGAAAGATTGTTCGATGGGAATGATGTGGCTATGAAGGGCATAATTTCAGGTGATGATGCTGATACGACTGAATGCAACATAGGCACGCCGGAGGAACCCAAGTTTGTCAAGCTGTCGAGGAGTTTGACTGAGGAGCAGAGGATCGGATATATTGATTTGCTGAGGGAGTTTGCTGACGTGTTCGCGTGGACCTACAAAGATCTCAAGACGTATGGCATGTCAGTCATTGAGCACAAGATCCCACTAAAAGAGGAGGCTAGACCTTTCAAGCAGAAGCTGAGACAGATAAATCCTACGCTGTTACCGGTCATGGAGAGGGAAGTGAAAAAGCTGTTGGATGCCCAAATCATAGTCCCCTTGAGATACTCTAGCTGGGTAGCCAATTTGGTCCCAGTAAGAAAAAAGAGCGGAGAAATCAGACTCTGTGTCGATTTCAGGAACCTGAACAGGGGTTCAAGAAAGGACAACTACCCCCTGCCCAACATGGAACATATATTGCAGAGGGTTACTGGTGCATCCAGGATATCTATGATTGATGGCTTTTCTGGCTATAATCAGATATCAGTCATGCCTGAAGACAGAGAAAAGACAGCCTTCACCACGCCTTGGGGCACATTCATGTATGCCAAGATGCCATTTGGGTTGATGAACGTGGGAGCAACGTTTCAGTGAGCCATGGACATAGCCTTCATCGGGGAAAAAGATAAGTTCGTGGTAATTTACTTAGATGACATAACAGTCTTCTCCAAGAATGATATTGAACACCACTCCCACTTGAAGAGGGTTTTCCTGAAGTGCCGCAGGTTTGGCCTTTCCCTGAATCCCAAGAAATCATTGTTTTCTATGCAAGAGGGGAAGCTGTTAGGCCATATAGTCTCAGCAGAGGGAGTAAAAATTGACCTTGACGGGGTAGAAGCAATTCAGGCCCTGTCACTTCCCAGATCTAAAAAGGAGGTCCAAGCATTTTTGGGGAGGATTAATTTCCTGAGGAGGTTCGTATCAAATTTTACTGAATTGGTGAAACATATCACAACCATGCTCAGGAAGGGCCATGAAATAAAATGGACTGCTGAGCCCAGGAAGTCTTTTGACCAAATAAAGAAAGCATTAACTGAGGCTCCTGTGCTGATCAGTCCAGATTATTCTAAAGATTTTATGATATTTTCCTTTGCTTCCTTCGATACAGTAGCGACAGTTCTATTGCAGAAGAATGATCAAGGGCAAGAACAACCTATTGCCTTCTTTAGCAAGGCACTGAGAGATGCAGAGATCCGATACAAGATCATGGAGAAGCAGGCTTATGCCTTGGTGAAGGCCCTCAAACCTTTCAGGGTCTATGTCTTACACTCAAAAATCATTGCATATGTCCCTTCAACCTCTGTGAAGGACATTCTTATATAGCCTGACATAGACGGAAGAAGAAGTAAATGGATCGCCAAGATCCTAGAGTTTGACCTGGAAATTAGGCCCACTAAGCTAATAAAGGGGCAGGGTTTGGCCAAGCTCCTGGCCGAATCCAATTATAAAGCATTAGAAATCAATTTGATCAATGAGCAAGCCGAGACATCCGACAAGGGTTCCCAAAGCAATGTGCCACTATCAACATGCCCCTGGTACGAAGATATCTTGTATTTCCTACAGGAGTTGAGACCACCTGATGGAATGGAAAAAAGTAAAGCCAGAGCTTTAAAGCTCAAAGCTGTCAGATATTGTCTTATTGGCCAAGCCTTGTATTGGAAAGACCCCCAGGGGGTATTACTAATGTGTTTGGACCCCCATCAGGCTCAGAAGGTTATGGATGATTTCCATAGCGGTCTCTGTGGAGGCCACTATTTTTGGAAGACCACAGCCCACAATATCCTTCGAGTTGGGTACTACTGGCCCACCTTGTTTCCTGATGTCTGCAGGGAAATTAGAGCTTGCATCAAATGTCAGAAATTCTCAGGGAAGCAACAGCTCAAATCCCTGCCATTGAAACCTGTGGTGGTCTCAGCACCCTTTCAGCAATGGGGATTGGACTTTATCGGGGAAATCCATCCCCCCTCAAGTTGCCAGCACCGATGGATTTTGACAGCAACCGACTACTTCACTAAATGGATAGAAGTTGTCCCTACCAGAAGCACTTCTCACAAAGTAATCATCAGCTTCCTGGAGGACATCATAGCTAGGTTTTTCTGCCCTAGCAAAATTGTCACTGACAATGCTTCCTCATTTCGGTCTGAGCCTCTGATCAAATTTTGTGAACAATTTGGGATTTCACTGATTCACTCCACTCCCTACTATCCCCAGGGAAACGGACTGGCAGAGTCCTCTAATAAAATCTTAATCAAGCTTATCAAAAGGCTATTAGAGGATAATAAACGGGCCTGGGACTCAAAGCTCAAATTCACACTTTGGGCCGATCGAGTGAAGAAATCCCTGGGTCTCTCACCCTTCCAGCTTGTTTATGGGATTGAGGTCGTCTTCCCCACTCAGCTTGCCTTGCCTGTGGAAAATCTCCTCCAAGACTGTGAGGGGGAACCTAACCATGTGCTCAGAAGAATTCATCAGATGGTGGAGGTGCAGCAGATCAGAGAACAGGTTCTGGACAGAGCATACAACCGTCAGCAAAAGATCAAACAGGCTTTTGATAGAAAAAGCAAAAAGAAAGAGTTTGAGCAAGGAGACCTGGTGCTCAAATGGGATGCACCCAGACAGGAAAAGGGCAAACACAGTAAATTCGACACCCTCTGGTTCGGGCCTTTCAAGATCCTTGAAACATTTTCTAACAACACTTACAGGTTACAGGATCTAGAAGGCAATGAAGTTTTTAATGGCCCAGTTAATGGGCATTTCTTAAAGAAATGTTTTCTTTGAGCCGCAGTCGGCTCGTTTTGTTTTTGTTTTGTAAATATTGTTTTTTGTTTTGTTTTTTCGGACTAATAAATGACTCCATAGCCCAACAGCAAAGGCACTAAGTCTGCAAAAGAGTTCTTAGAGCATCACAGGGACGACTCTATCCCCCATGGAGCCAAATGTTAGCGATATTTCTTGTATAAGGAGGTAGAACGCAAAATAAGGGGTAAAAACCCACTTTTCCAAAGTTTCCGGCGACAATGCGCCTGTGGTAAGTAGCAAGCGAGACCGGGCGGTCCATATTTGCGCGCCCAGATCGACGGCGCATATCAAATTCCGGACCCCCCTTGCCTTCCAACCTTTAAGCAGGGGCGGGGGGGGGGTCCGGAATCGGGGGCGCACCTCTCCAACGGTCCNCCCCCCCCCCCGCCTTTCTACCTTTAAGTGGAGGGGGGGGGGTCCTGAATCGTAGATGCAGTTTCCAACGGCTGCGATCAAGGAGCCCGGATCGACGGCTCAGGCGTGGCCCCGACCTTCTCAGTTTCCTTGGCTTTAACCCATGTGGGCCACATTTTTGTCATGACATCTCCCCGTCCGCCTTTCCCTTGCCGCCATGTGTCACCGATCACCCCTCTCGTCAAACCACCCATTTACCGCCCGCTACGTATCCCTTTCCCTGTCAGCCCTTCGCTGCGATAAAACTGCCACGTCCATCCTCCCTCCATCTCTGTTCGCCCCTCATCGTTCTTCCTTCGTCCTTGCGGTTGTGGCCCCGTCATTCTGTAGCCTTACCCCTCTTCCCATGCTGGCCTCCATAACCGTCCCTCAAGCTATTCAGTTATCCCAGGTGGCAGCGCGAGAAGTCCTCCTCATCCCAAAATGCTGAGTTGGTCGGGCCGTTCTCAATCCCAAGAAGCACTTATTGAAGCGGTTGGTGGTGGTTAGACATCGTCTCCGCCATAATGGGGACGTCCTGCATTGAATTAAAGACACGTCGATTCGCCGAATAAACTGTCAGGGAGTCGATCGCGTCTGCCATAAGTTGCATGACCATTCAGAGATTACAGCCCCGTATTGTCAAAGCCATGCAGACGCAAAGCCTTCAATGCAGTTTCTTGGTTCCACTGTTGTTGTTGTTTTGAGTATATGTAGGCATTTTTGCCATTTTTGTATCGATCGATGGTAGAGCTAAGCTCCCGACTGTAAAGTTTCAGCGATACTCTGGTTTCCTGGTTATGCCTCTATGTTTGAGATTTCTTGGTTTATAACAAACAGTTCTCCTTTTTCCATCTTCGTTTCATCTTCTGCTGGAGGGTTCACTGTTGAAGGATTCACGTGGACTTAACAATCTTGTTGCGATAAAGGATTTGTTGTGACATCTTTGTATTCTCTGGTATTTGTGTTTGAATGTAAAAGGATTTTTTGTTCGAATGCATTTCTTCTTCAGTCTGTTGCAAACTGGATGTCTTTGATAGACCTTTGCACCCTTCTTGCGTAAGTCTTCCGCCTACTCACCTTTTACTACGACTCACTGTTTGGAGTTTATTAAGACCTCACTCTTTCATGCATTCCTGGTCTGGTTTCTGAGTTGATACGATGTTGTTCTGGGTCTTCCTCCATTTGATCACCCTTAAACAAATCGTGACATTAAACTGATGGGCGTCGGGCTCTGCTCCTGCTAGCAATCTAGGAGTGACTTCCGAACGCCAACACTAGGAGTGCTTCACACAAGGTAATTATCAGCTTCCTGGAGGATATCATAGCCAGATTTGGCTGTCCCAGTAGAATTGTCACTGATAATGTTGTTTCTTTCAAGTATGAGCCTCTGGTTAAGTTCTGTGAGCAGTTCAAGATTTCACTAATTCACTCCACTCCCTATTATCCTCAAGGAAATGGACTAGTAGAATCTTCCAATAAAAGTCTAATCAAACTCATTAAAAGATTATTGGAAGACAATAAGAGGGTATGGGATTCAAAGCTCAAATTATCTCTGTGGGTTGATCGAGTGACAACGAAGAAGTCCCTGGGCACCTCACCTTTTCTACTTGTTTATGGGATGGAGGCTTTGTTTCCCACTCAGCTCTCTTTACCTGTTGTGAAATTCTTTCAAGATCAAGAAGGAGAGCCAGACCATATGGTCAAAAGAATTCATCAAGTGGTGGAAGTGCAACAGGTCAGGGAGCAGGTAATGGACATAGCTCATAGTCATCAGCAGAAGATCAAGCAGGCCTTTGACAGGAAGGTCAGGAAGGAGGAGTTCGAGCTGGGAGATTTGGTACTTAAGTGGGATGCACCCAGGTAGGATAGGGGCAAACACAACAAGTTTGATGCCCTTTGGTTTGGGCCCTTCAAAATCTCTGAAGTATTCTTAAATAACACATACAAATTGCAGGATTTGGAGGGTGAAGAAGTTTTTAATGGCCCAGTAAATGGGCATTTCCTGAAGAAATGTTTTGTTTGAGCCTTAAACGGCTCCTCTGTTTTTGTAAATATTTTTTTTATTGTTTTTCTGTTTATTTCCGGCTTAATAAATGACTCCATAGCCCAACATAAGGCAACCGGAACTGCAGAAGGAGTTCTTAGAGCATCGCAGGGACAACTTTATCCCCCATGGAGCCTAATGTTAGCACCAATTCTTGCAAGGTGGTGTTTCTCTATGATTTCACGCCCTTGGTGTAAATGCATAGAAATGGGGTTCAAAAACCCATCAAATGCATTTTATTCAAAGGCCGCAGTCATGAGCGTCGAGCAAAACACACAGAAGAAGTCCATTTCGGGCTTAAAATCAAGCGAGCAGGCAATTTGTTTTCAACGACGAGGATCCACAGATGGAGCAGATCAACGGTCATCGGGTAATCTTGAGTCATGGAATTGCACGAGGTTTAGCACATGGGCTCATCTCTTATGGCCAAAGTCGCGAAGTGATTATCCATTTCGCGATTTCAGCTATTGGTACTTCAAAATACACGGGGTCTCTCTTCCACTACATCGGGAAACCCCGAAACACGAAATGCGAAAAGCCGTTTCAGCATTTCGGCTACCGGGACTTCAAAAGACACAGGGTCTCTCTTCCACTGCATCGAGAAACCCCGAAACGTGAAATGCGAAAATCCGTTTCGACATTCCGGCTACCGAGACTTCAAAATAGAAGGGGTCGCTCCTCCACTACATCGGGAATAACCGAAACTCGAAACATGAAATGTAAAATCCCCCCACGAGTCATTTCGGCATTCCGGCTACCGGGAATTCAAAAGACATGGGGTCTCTCTTCCACTGCATCGGTAAACCCCGAAACGTGAAATGCGAAAAGCCGTTTCGGCATTCTGGCTACCGGGACTTCAAAATACAAGGGGTTGCTCCTCCACTGCATCGGGAATCGCCGAAACCCAAAACGCGAAATGTAAAATCCCCCCAGGAGCCGTTTCGGCATTCCGGCTACCGAGAATTCAAAAGGCATGGGGTCTCTCTTTATGTATTCAGTCTCAACCACCCTCCATGGAAGAAGCAGTTAATGAATATTGAGAAGGTGGTTGAGACCTCAGCTCAACCCATAAATGGAAGGCATGGGAAGGGTCAAAAGCAGTCAGTTCGTGGTACTCCAATGGATAGTTTCCTTGCAGAAGCCATGTCGTCTGAAGCAGTGTTAGACAAGAAGCTATATGTACAGTCTGAAAGAAGATCATGCACACGTAAAGCCTTAAATGAGGTAGCTCAGCTACCCTCCTGGGGCCAAGGAGGCGAATTACTCTGGGTATATAGACTGATTTTTCATATTTTGTAAAGGATGGATGGTAGATCAGAGTTCCCGACTGTAATGTTTTAATGAAGCACTGGTTTTCCTGGCTATGTATCTGTATGTGAAATTTCTTGTTTAATGAAAGACAACTCTCTTTTTCACCTGGTTTCTATCGCATACTAAAAGAGTTCATGATTGACTAATTCACATGAATCATTATGACTATGTTATGATAAAGGTTTTATTGTAACGTCGTCATGTTCTTTTAGTGTTTCTGTAATTTGAATATAAGATGTTCTTGTGTTCAAGTTTTTCTTCTTCGGGCTATTAGAAGCTCGATGCCCACAGCAGCCCTTCGCATTTCCTCACAGAAGTCTTCCTCCTACTCACCCTTATTACAACTTATTGTCTGAAGTTGAACCAAGACCTCGTCTGCTTGTGCATGCCTGGCCTAGTTTCTGAGTTAGAATGATATTGTTCCGAGTTTACTTCCATTCATCACCCTATATCAACAAATCATGACATTTAAACTGATGGGCCTCAGGCTTACTCCTGCGACAATCCAGGAGTGACTTCTGACTCCAACACTGTTGGTCTCTAATTTTGTCTTGATTTAGTGAGAAAACCTAATCCTAAACCCTTCCTACCTGCACTTTATTATCTGCTTTCATTTGATTTTAATCATTGTTTTCATCTTGTTATGGTTCGCATTTTAGTTCTTTGGATAATTTCTTTAAGTTTGGAGTTTTAAGACATGGTTTTGAATGATGTGTCACTTCATATGCCTGTTTGAACTTTACAAATTAAAATTATTCTAAGTCATATAGCGCTATGGGAATAGCCTTATTCCCATAGCGCAAATATAATCATGCCTTGATATGCGCCCGTCACCCAGATTTCGTTATGATGACACAAATCATGGTTTGAGAGTTCGCATGTGTCCCACAATAGCTTTGGAATCATTTTGTGATTCAAACCGTTACATAATCGAATTGCTCTATACCCACAAAGGACTCATTTCAAATCGTCCAATTCTCAACGATCATTATATTGAACATGTCATTCTATGTCTGATTTTGCTTAATTTTAGGTGCAGGTATCTTCTCAGAGGAACATTAAAATACTAACAGATTGCAGGTGGAAAATTTGGAATCCGAATCGTGCTAGTTATAGAATTATGTTTTGATGACACCTAAGAGGAGAGAACAGGTAGTCAGATTAGAACCCAAGGGTGCTAAACTCCTCGAAGCTTATCCTCAGATGGCTCAAAGGTTCAGAGATGCCGGGTGGTTTGAATTCCTTACCACTTTTCAAGGTTACGATGAGCAGGTCTCCATGGAGTTTGCACTGAACTTTGATGGTCACGAGGTGGAGATCGGGAAGATGTTAATGCTGGTGACAGAACAGACAATTTCTAAAGCTTGCAGATTGGTGGTTGGAAGAGAAATAGGGTGAAAGAAAGAGCATGTGGTTACAGAGTTTGTCAATCAATTCCTGCTTCTAGATAAGCAAAATCTGAATTGGATAAGGGGAGTCCCTCACAGCTGGATTAGACAAGAGTGGCATGCCGTCTTGATCATAATTCACAGAAACCTTAGAATTGGATGATTCAATCCCTAAATCCTGATCCACAACCAAGAAAACAAAGAAAGGGCAAAGGGAAGAAGGCATCCACACAGAAAAAGAGTATCACAGTTAATGAATTTTCTATCAAAGAAAAAGTAGAAAGGCTTCCATTACACAGGAAAACAAAAGAAGACAAAAACTTGGGGAAGATACAAAGAAAAGGAAAATAAATTGCTCAGTATTCTATAAGACCTATAACAAGAGAAACCACCAGATCATCAAAGATGAAATAGTGTTTTTTGATGACAAAGGCTATTATTTTGCAAAACCAGAAAAGCTACAAGAAATACTCTGTTTTTTACCTGTTATAGTCTTTATCTTCAAAAGAGGTTATAGAACAGTTGGAGAGGAATTTGTTGAAACCAAAAGACATTTTGTTGGGAACATTCCCCTTCACAAAAACCTCTCTCGGTTTTTACACAGCAATCATATTTTAAGAGATTCAAATTGATCTTTGAGGCCTAATTTTCTGATAAAGCTACAGGAAATACTCTGTTATTTTTACCTGTTTTAGTCTTTTTCTTCAAGAGAGGTTGCAGAACAGATGCAAATGAATTTGTTGAAAGAAAAATAGGTTTTTGTTGGTAACATTCCCCTTCACAAAAACCTCTCTCGGTTTTTACACATCAATCACATTTTAAGAGATTCGAATTGATCTTTGAGGTCTATTTTTCTGATATTTCACAATAAATAATTTTCTGTTTTAGTCAGTAATTTTGGGAGAGGTTGGAGAACATATGGTGATGAATTTTTTGAAAAAAAAAGAGGTTTTTGATGGGAACTAGTTCCTTCACAAAAACCTCTCTCATGTTTTACAAATCTATCACCATTTAATATATACAAAGATATTGTTGGACCCTATTTTTCAGAAATTTACTAGATTTGTTTTCCTGAAAAATCTCATGGACAACAGTTGACAAGCCACCTCATCAATTTGAATTGGAGATTAGATTGGATATTCTCCTTGAAAAAATAAACTAAATATAGATGAGGAGTTTTTCAGATCCATTTCTTTTGGATCTTGATAATTATGTATTGTTTCTATATAAACTCTGTAGAATGAGAAGTTAGACGGGGGGAAATTGGAGATCCAAAGTACTTATTCTGAAACTCCTTGTAAGGCATTATTATTCTATATAACACTTAATAGAAAAGGAATATGGATGGTTAGACACTCTTTTCTACTATGTTTTCTTTCTTCATACTTGATCTCATTATTCAAACTACAATGCATTTGTTTTCTTGATTATTGATTAATACAGTAAAGAATTTGTTGTGGTGATTATTTTCAAGTTTTGATTTCAGGTTGATGGTCTTATTTCTTAATGATATTTTGAGATAAGAATTTGTGTGAAGTTGACAAATTGAAAACTTCATTTTCTATTTTCCTTATTTTTTTAATCCATTTATGTGACTACCTTTTAACCAGTCAATGGGATATTTTTTGTTCTTATTCTGATTTTCTGATTTATTTTATTACCTTGAGCCAGTTTTCAACCACCTTATTCAAAAACCAAACCATAAAAACCCTCAAAACACTTTTGCAATAACTCGATGATGCCCTATCTTTCCTTCTCACAATCAAGTGCAACTTTAGGGACTAACACATACATTGTTCTTCATCACAACTTCCATTCATTCTGCTTGACTGCTTCTAGTGGGTTCAAACCAATCTAGTGGTCTTATGATTCTCGGTATAATAACTGGTTGTTCTGGATTTTCTTTCTTTCTTGGAATCTTCACGTTCTTCCTCACGTTCCTCTTTAACTTTGGGGTCCATGGAGTTTTCTATAGATTCCATTCCCTTCCTTCTTGAAGATTCCAACTTCTTCCTTTCATCATAGGAACATAGATGTAGATGGACAACCAATGATACTCAAGGCTTCTTTTTGAAGAAGCTTTTTCTAGAGTCAAACTGAGCACATGTTGCTTGTTATGGCTACTACTTCCAATGAAAAACATGGACATATATTACATAGTCTTTTTATATACTTCTTCACTAGATCGTATCATTTAGGATTAGCTCCCTCCTAATCCCGGCTTCATGCCTGAATGCATGCTCTTCTTTTGGAATTATGTAATCAACTCCCTCCATCTCAGAGAGTCCATGCTTTCGTCTGCATCCTTACTACTTTCAACAAAGTGTCACAAGTCTTATTCTAGTTTCCTCTTGATTATTGAATTCTTTCTGGTCTGACTCCTTTTGGGTCTCTTCAAGTTTGATTTTGATTGTGGTTTGTCTAGTAGTTTGTTACTTATATAATAGATTCCTCGGAAATTTGTCACCAAAGATTGTCAACGTACTTCATCTTTTTCATGTACATTACTTGACTTGTAGTCATCATAATATAAATCCTTATCTTGTTATTATTCCATAGATATTGTTTCAATGACCATCTTATCTTCTAAGAAATAGATACACATGATATGTACAGGAACTATGTAAACATGGTATGTACAAGAACTATGTTATAGAAGAATATTGTTACCTTGACTAGAAGAAGAAGTCTGCTTCATCCTACTTAACTTTCTTTGCGGGTTCCTTTTCTTTGGAAATTGTTGCTTTGTGTGTTTCCTTCCTTTTCTTTAACTCGGGACAATGGTTCCTGTAGTGACCATATTTTCGATAGTTGAAGCATTGTATTTTTGACATATCCGTTTTTTGATTTGGTTTCTTCCTTAAGCCAAACTTCCTCTTATTCCTGAAGTTCTTGAACTTTGTTGTGAAGGCTTGATCATCATATTTATTTTGGGATTTCTCTTTTACGCTAATCCTTGAGTCTTCTTGTGCACAACAAGTCCAAAGCTCCTCAAATGTGGGATACTCCTTTCTTGTGTTCATACTTGCGATAAATGCATCCCATGTCTTGGGAAGGCCATTGAGTACTATATTTACTAGTTCCTTTTCTGAAATGATTTATTCAATAGCTTGTAGTTGATCTCTTAACTGAGAGATTTTTACAAAGTATGATGTTATGTTGTCATTATCATTCATTTTCATGTCACAGAGCTCATTCTTCAAACTCATTACTTGTCCAAATTTTATGACTAAGAAGAGGTTAGTTAGGGAATCGTACATCTTATTAGATGAGTCAAGATGAGAGATGTAGGGTATCAAGTGGTCTTTTACAGAGTCCACTATGATACTCATAGTGTTGATGTCATTGTCCTTGAAATTCTCCATAACTCCAACATTATGAGGTTCCTTCTCTTTTCCTGCTTCAAACTGTTGTTCCATGATCTTGCCTTTCACGATATCCAACACTTTATTCTTGGCAAGGATGAGGTCAATCCTTGTCTTACATGCTCTGAAGTTAGAAGCCCCTTCTAACTTATTTTTTGACTTCATAGAGTAAGTCATGATTTCTGTTGTTCCTGAGTCTGTACTAAGGCTCAAAGTACAGTGTCAAGGCATCCGAAAAGAGGTGAAAGGTGTAAATAGTGATAAAATCTCCTCGGTATTAGAATCTAAGGAAGATTTCTATGTTCCCTACGCCTAGCTTCCAAC
>ML808846.1:10154-34629 GCA_009831015.1 Picea engelmannii
CTGCTTGGACAAGCCTTGTGGTGGACTTAGGCAGATTTGATGCAGTCGTGAAGGTGGCTTAGGGGAGCTATCGAACTCTTTGATGAGGTATTGTGTAATATCCCAAGGCCGAGCCCTGGTTGTAATTATGCATTGTAACATGTTTTGTAGGCTGGTGAGCCAAGTGTTATAAGCTAGGAGGCTTATGTGCTTATTAGGCCGAAGAGCCTAGATGTTAAAGGCCATGAGCCTATTTTGTACATGTAAATATTCATATTATTAATATAACAACATCGTTGCGTGTAGACCGACCACGAAGAAAGAGTATGGGGGACTAAACTCCACTAGGTTGGGCAAGGGAAGGAGGTTGTGAGGCTGGAAAGAGGGGCTATGCTTAAGAGCTTAAGTCCAATAGAATAATATATTATTATTCTAAATGTTGTCAGTGGGATATGATTATATCCTAAGTTCCTTTGGGGAAAAGGTACGACTTCCAAATGGAGAGGAACGCGCTTCATGAGCGCCATGTGTCAGCTTAGGCACATGCAATATAAGTGGTAATTCTTACTGTTTTGGGGAGCTTTTTCCATTTTTGCACTAGCGCACCCAGCAGGCAGACGGTAACCCTGGAACGCCATTGTTGAATTCCCCAACCACCCGAACCTCTGCAACAAGCCCAAACTTATACCCTTGCCGCACATGTAACCTGCGGGTTACCTGCGTATTGTATGTCTTTACTGTTCCGCACGTCCAGTTTCTGTTGTTGCCATCACCATGCCCGTGTGTTAAGAAGCGGGAGTGAAGAAGCGGGTTTTCATGCTTGTGGACAGAAGAAGCAGGTTGTCAAACCTTTGAGCAACTCTCCCCAGGTGAGAGAGTGTGGATAGAAGAAGCAGGTTGCCAGGCTTGTGAGCAACTCTCTCTAGGTGAAAGTGTGCTGAGGAAGTGAGCCTCCTGGCCTACAGGGCTATGCGAATTTCGTTTGGCCTGTTGTTGAAGCCTCAGAAAAAGAGGTGGAGAAGTCGATGGATTGTGTGATAGTGAAGGTGTATACTCCTAAGGTGGGACATGCATGTGGGGAATGAGAATCTGTGAGTAGTGGGTGTAAGTGGTTCCTTGGAGGAAATCATTTCTGTTGTACTATGCAACTTCTTGTTGTCCCTGCCTAGCCTAGGAATCCCTTGCTCGGTGGAGTTTAGTCCCAGCTCGGGGGTGACCCACTGCTGAGAGTGATGAGCATCATGGTCTAAGACTGGGAGGTTCGTCGAAGGTCTGCACGCAGTCGATGCACTACAATTAAGAGATAAGTATCATTTATGTGCTTAATGGTTAAATGATGTATTTTAGTGCATGTCTATGATTCTTGTAATAATATCATATGTTTCGCTACTTGTATGTTTTCATGTTATCTCTATTTATTTATGTTAAGTTTATATGTTATTTATTCCACAAAGAGCTTGAGCATGGACAATTTTAATTACCTATAACAGAGCTTGAGATCGCGTGTGTCTGAGGTAGCATGCCCCCGGCCTGCTGAGGGGCTGAGGGACATTACAAAATGGTATAGAGCCCACGGTTTTGGCACTGAGCCTGAATTGGGTCGGATAAGTGGAAATTGGAATAGGGGTTTAGACAAAGATATTGTCAAAACAGACAAAATATGAGTTAAGAGCGACCCTGGGTGCTAAGAGAATACCTTGGTTGTGTTATGAATCTCAAGAGGTATAACGGTTTATGGAATGGCAACAGAGAAATAAGCCACAACAACTGTTGTGTTGGGCCGCAAGGTTTGAATTTGGGGCGTAAGATCTGCGCAGAGGAAAGGCCAACTTTTCCAGTCGTTAGATCTATAAAAAGGTGCATGAGAGTTAACCTCCAAGTCCTTAGGACTTCGTAACTTCGACGAAGTTTAGGTGTTATAGAGCCAAAGGGGCCAAAGCGTCGAAGCTCTGAAGTCCCAGAGTGGATCTACACCGTAGATCCGGGGAGAAGTGCTTGACCGTTGGTTTTGGCCGAAGACATATCATAACCGTTAGATCAAGCCAAGAGCAGAAGGTAAGGCACAGTGGTGAAAAGCAGATCTCAGCTGATAGATCTGTGCACGAATGATTGTGAGCCGTAGATCTCACAATAGTTCAGAAATTTGGCATTCAGGAGTAATAAGGCGTGCTAAGGTGAAAACTCTTGAAGTTCAGAGTTAATCCGGACCGTTCATTAAAGGGGACGCGTGTCGAAAGATCAACCTATTCGGGGATTCGACATTCGGGAGAAATGGAGTGTGTTGATGCGAAATCTTTCGAAGTCCCGAAGTCCCAAAGCCTGAAGTACCCGAAGTGATGTGGGTTGTTGATGTCACCCGAGATGATGTGGACACGCAGGTTGCGTGCCTCGTGGCAATGAGTTATGTACTTTCAAAGATTGAAATGCCAGTTAAAACATGACACGTGTCACTCATCTGATCGGGCGACGTGTCCGCTTATAGTATTCCACCATGTGGCACTTTTCTTGAGCATGGATAGTGGGGGCCCTGATGGTCACAGTGGACGCGTGGTGCCAGATCCTGCAGTCCGAAGACTTGACACTCCGGAGGAACTTGGTCAACAAGTGTTTAAGAATGAAAACTCCCAAAGGCCCGAAGGCCGGAGTATATCTCAACCGTTGGTTACAGTGGACGTGTGGCGCCAGATCCTCCAATCCGGAGACTTGGCACTGCGGAGGAATTGTGTTCAAGTGTGAAGACTCCCAAAGGCCCGAAGGTCGAAGTCTACCTTGACCGTTGATCACGGAGGACACGCGACAACAGATACGGTAGTCCGAAAACTTGACACTACAGAAGATTGAGAGTATGGACAGTCTGGAACTCCCGAAGCTCAGAGTCTCGGAGTTGATCGTGGTTATTGGTTATCAAAAAAGTTGTGGACCGTTGATCCATCGTCCTTCGCGAGTTCACAATTGGCGCTCCAGGGAATTGATAGTTGGAGTTGCATGAATATTTAAATCTCCGATGTTCTGAAGTCGGAGGCTTGAAGTTCTGAATAAGCGCCTATCATCCTAGCACTTGGCCACATCTCGTGGTCACATAAATTGGGGGTTGAGGAAAAGGGGCTAGTAACCAAAAATGATTTGGAGAGTAGAACAAGGCTCGGAGATAGAGTCGTGGGGATTATTGATCGACCAAGACCCGCAGAAAATGGATTCTGATATTTTTTTTGTTGAATTAGATTGGTTTATGTTATTCTGGAAAATTATTAAAAATTGATGACCTAACAAAATTCGGTTGACTGCACATTTTGTAGAGTTAGAAATTGTCATAACCGAATAGGATTGTCACATAGTGCAGAGAAATGGTGGAGGCACGGGACGCTTAGAGTCAGGAGGATGAAGTTAGATGAATGGATGTCCATTTGGCAGTTGAAGGAACGAACTCCAATGGGCATGGAGAAGAAATAGATAAAGACGTGGGCATGATGAAAATCATTAAAAATTTGCAAAAAGATGTCCAAATTCACCAGGCAGATAACAAAAGGCTTAAGAGAGCCAAGGAGTAACATGAAGACTTAATTATGAAGTTAATGCGGAGCTTGGAAAGAATTGAAAAGAAGTTGGATATGGAAAGTGGATCCAACAAATCAGGGAGCCACAGGTCCCCTGATGAGGAAATAAGAGAAAGAAGTGGTAACAAATATCACCAACACTTTCAAAGGCATTCCAAAAGGAGGCCACACAATAGTTCAAGTCCACCTCTTACCAAAAATCATAGGAGATTTGAAGTGGATGAACTGAAGGGTGAAATGCATAAGATCAAACCTCCTACTTTTGATGGAGAGCACCAGAAAGATGAAGATGCTGAGACATGGCTACTTGGCATGAGGAAATATTTCCAATTGCATAATTATTCCTCTCGTGCAGAAGGAAGAATCACAATTGATCAGATGAAAGGAAAGGCATCCATGTGGTGGGATTAACTTGCGCAAGTGTAACACATAAGAGAAAAGAATGTTACATGGAAACAATTCAAGAGACATTTTGAAAAGAAGTACTTAACCCATAGATACTATGACAAAAAGATGAAAGAGTTCTTTGAACTTAAATTGGTCAGCATGACTATAGATGAATATGAAAGGAGATTTCTAGAGTTGTTGAAGTATGTCTTTTTCATTAAGTATGAGACAGTCAAGATGCAGAGATATCTGAGTGGGTTACCATCTTGTATCAGTGACAAAATCCAGTATGATGAACCTAAACTATGGAAGAAACGATAAGGAGGGCAAAGTGTTTATATGATCAGCATAAGGGAAAGCCTACTTTCCAAAGATCTTGGGAAGACAAGAGGAAGTTTAAGAGGGAGCAGAGGTAGAAGGGGAACAAGCCGCCATTTTTTAGAGATAGTGCTCAAGGACAACCAATTTTGAGAGAGCCCATAATGGCTGAAGTAGGTGGACAAAGTCCAAGGCAGACACCTATGAAATGTTGGGGTTGTAAAGCAGATCATAAGTATAGAGATTGCCCTCACAAAAAGGACAAGGTGAGATTTGTTCACCATGTTCAGCAAGCAGAAACAACAGAGGACAAGGGTAGAAGAGTACCAAGAATCTATGTAGCCCTGGGCAACAAGCAAGCTTAGTTTCAATCACACATGATTGAAGTCAAACGTATGATCAGTAACCATGCATTTACTATTTTAATTGAATTAGGGGCTAGTCATAGCTATATAGATCCTAAGGTAGTGGAAAGATTTCAATTGCCAAGAAGAAAGCATGGGAAATATTGGTTGGTGCAGCTGGCTACACGAGCCAAGAGAAAGGTTGTTCAGTTGGTTAAATCATGTCCAGTGGGCTTGAATGGACTGAGTACCAAGGCAGATTTGAACATCTTGCCTTTGGGATCATATGATTTCCTAATTGGTATGGATTGGTTGGACCTACACCATGCCATATTAGACTGTCATAACAAGGCATTCACTTTCTTGGATGAGGAAGGAAATTGGAGAGTAGTCCAAGGAATTCCCAGGGCAGTTACTGTCCAAGAAATCTCAGCAATGCAGCTAAAGAAGTGTTACAGGAATGGCTGCCAAATATTTGCATCCCATATGGATGAAGCACCTAAGGATAAGGTGCCAAAATTGGAGGATAACTCAGTCCAGGAATATTTGACGATGTGTTCAATGAGATACCAGGGCTACCCCCAAAGAGAGATATTGATTTCTCTATAAATTTGATGTCTGGGGCATTTCCAGTATCAAAGACTCCCTACCGGATGAGCACACCAGAGCTGAAAGAACTGCAAATGTAGCTTGAAGAACTTTTAAAGAAGGGGTACATACGCCCAAGTCTGTCACCTTGGGGTGCCCCAATGTTATTTGTGAAGAAGAAAGATGGGACCTTGAGATTGTGCATTGACCTCAGGGAGTTAAATAAAGTAACTATAAGGAACAAGTATCCCCTACCAAGGATTGATGATCTCTTTGATCAATTGAAGGATGCAAGGATATTTTCAAAGATAGATCCCAGGTCAGGATACCATCAGGTAAGGATTAAATATGAAGACATCAACAAGACTGCCTTCGGGACAAGGTATGGTCATTATGAGTTCACAATGGTGCCATTTAGGTTATCAAATGCACCAGTTATTTTCATGTGCTTAATGAATGGTGTTTTTCGAGAATATTTAGACAAGTTTGTCATTGTCTTTTTGGATGACATCTTTGTATATTCCAAGACATAAGAAGAGCACAAGCAACACTTGAGGATGGTGTTACAGGTGCTAAGCGAGCACCAACTGTTTGCTAAATTGAGCAAGTGCTCATTTTACCAAAATCGAATTCACTATTTGGGGCATATAATATCCGAAGAGGGAATGGCAGTAGAACTCGAAAAGATTGAAGCCATTAAAGGGTGGACATCACCTAAGAATGTGACAGAAGTCAGATCCTTCATGGGTCTAGCTGGCTACTACAGGAGATTCATTGCAGGATTTTTGAGGATTGCTCAACCAATCACTTCCTTGCAAAGAAAAGGTGTAAAATTCTAATGGACAGAAGAATGTGAAAAGAGCTTCCAACAATTGAAGGAGTTGTTAACCAGTGCTCCAATTCTAAGGATTACAGATCCGAATAAAGAGTTTGTGGTTTGCACAGATGCATGCAAAGAAGGACTGGGGGAGTCCTCAATCAGAATGGGTTTGTGATATGTTTTGAATCCAGGAAATTGAAAGAGCATGAAAGGCTCTACGCCACTCACGATTTGGAGTTGGAAACCATAGTACATACTTTAAAGAAATGGAGACACTACCTCATGGGAAAGAGGTTTGAGCCGAGGACAGACCATACTGAAATATTTGTTTGATCATCCTACTTTAAACTCTAGGCAGAGAAGATGGTTGGGATTCCTTTGTGAATATGACTTTGATATCAAACACATCAAAGGAAAGGAGAACAAAGTGATTGATGCACTCAGTAGGAGAGTGCATCAATTACATGCTACGACCATCAACATGTATCAAATCGATCTTAAAGACAAAATTTTGGAAGTTGCAAAAGCAGATTTGCAGTACATGGAAATAGTAACAAAGTTACAAAAAGGTAAGATGCTACAGAAAATAGAAGATTATAGATTGGAAGTTGATGCAATACTCTTGTACATGAACATAATTTATGTACGCGGTTCTCATGAATTGAGGAGTATGATCTTGAAAGAGATGCATAATGTGCCTTATATTGGGCACCCTGGATATCAGAAAACAGTGGCAATAGTCAAGATTCATTACTATTGGCCAGGCATGAAGAAAGAAATTGCAAAGTACATCACCAGATGTATGGAGTGTCAAAAGGTCAAAGTTGAGCATAGACACCGAGCTAGGTTGCTACAACCATTACCCATCCCCGAGTGGAAGTGGGAAGTGGTGACAATGGACTTCATCATAGGATTACCCAGAATAAACAAGCAACATGATTCCATCATGGTGGTGGTGGATAAGCTTACGAAGGCTGCCCATTTTATTCCATTGAAGACTACTCACACGACAACTAATGTTGTTGACATTTATATGAGGGAAGTAGCACGATTGCATGGTATTCCCAAGACAATTGTGTCTGACAGAGACCCCAAGTTTACCTCGACGTTTTGGAGAGGATTATTCAAGGGGTTTGGAACGAACCTGAACTTCAACACAACCTATCATCCTGCGTTTGATGGACAAACAAAAAGAGTAAATCAAGTGATAGAAGATATGTTAAGAATGTATGTGATGGACAAACCATCAAGATGGGAAGATTACCTACACTTGGTAGAGTTTGCTTACAACAATGGGTACCAACAATCACTGAAGATGATCCCATTTGAGGCACTTTATGGGAGAAAGTGCAACACACCAATAAGTTGGGACAACCCAGCTGATAGAGAAATAATTGGGCCAGAGTTGCTCAGGGAAATGGAAGAGCAATTGTTAAATATAAAGTAGAATATGAAGGCTGCCCAAGACAAGCAGAAAAGCTATTCTGACAAGGGCAGAACCTACATGGAGTTTAAAGTGGGTGATCATGTTTTCTTGAAGGTGAAAGCCAACAAAAGTTCCTTGAAGCTGGGAAATTGTTCCAAGTTGCCAGCCAGATATTGTGGACCGTTTGAAATTCTAGAAAGGATTGGACCAATAGCTTATATGCTTCCATTGCCTACATGCATGACTATTCATAATGTATTTCATGTCTCCTTGCTCAAGAAATATATACCTGATGTTAATCATGTGATTGATTGGAATGTGATTCAGGTGGAGCAAGAAGGCGCTTTACAAGTGCACCCGGTGCGCATACTAGACCAGAAGAACAAGCAGCTCTGGAATCGAGCCATAGGGATTGTAAAGGTCCAATGGACCTGGTACGGTCCTGAGGACACAACATGGGAGCATGAAGATGCTATGCAGGCAAAATGCCCGCATCTTTTTGAATATTTTGAAAATCTTGTTGATGTTGTGTAAATGAGTTACACTGAGGACTGTGCAAAAAGAAGGGGAGGGGATTGTAATATCCCAAGGCCGAGCCCCGGTTGTAATTATGAATTGTAACATGTTTTGTAGGCTGGCGAGCCAAGTCTTATAAGCTAGGAGGCTTATGTGCTTATTAGGCTGTAGAGCCTATATGTTAAAGGCCAGGAGCCTATTTGTACATGTAAATATTCATATTAGTAATATAACAACATCGTTGTGTGTAGAATGAACACGAAGAAAGAGTATGGGGGACTAAACTCTACTAGGTTGGGTAAGGGAAGGGGGTTGAGAGGCTGGAAAGAGGGGCTAAGCTTAAGAGCTTATGTCCAATAGAATAATATATTATTATTCTAAATGTTGCGAGTGGGATATGATTATATCCTGAGTTCCTTTGGAAGAAAGGTACGAATTCCAAATGGAGAGGAACGCTCTTCATGAGTGTCATGTGTTAGCCCAGGCACATGCAATATAAGTGGGAATTCTTACTATTTTTGGGATCTTTTTACATTTTTTCACCAACACACCCAGCAAGCAAACGGTGACCTTGGAACGCCATTGTTGAATTCCCCAACCACCTAAACCTTTTCAACAAGCCTGAACCGATACCCTTGTCGCACATGTACCCTATAGGTTGTCTACGTATTGTCCGTCATTATTGTTCCCCACGTCCATTTTATGTTGTTGGCATCACCATGCTCGTGTGTTGAGGAGTGGGAGTGAAGAAGCGGGTTACCAGGCTTGTGGATAGAAGAAGCAGGTTGTCAAACCTGTGAGCAACTCTCCCCAGGTGAGAGAGTGTGGATAGAAGAAGCGGGTTGTCAGGCCTGTGAGCAGCTCTCTCTAGGTGAGAGAGTGTGTTGAGGAAGTGAGTCTCCTGGAGGGAGTCCAGTAGCAGCTATAGGGCTCTGAGAATTCTGTCTGGCCTGTTGTTGAAGCCCCCAAAAAGGAGGTGGAGAAGCTGATGGACTGTGTGGCAATGAAGGTGTATACTCCTGGGGTGGGATAGGCATGTGGGGAATGAGAGTATGTGAGCAGTGGTCGTAAGTGGCTCCTTGGAGGAAATCCTTCATGTTGTACTGTGCAACTTCTTGTTGTCCTTGCCTAGCCTAGGAATCCCTTGCCCGGTGGAGTTTAGTCCCAGCACGGGGGTGACCCACTACTGAGAGTGATGAGCATCATGGTCTAAGGCTGAGAGGTTTGTTGAAGGTTTGCACGTAGTCGGTGCACTACAACTAATAGATAAGTATCATTTATGTGTTTAATAGTTAAATGATGTATTTTAGTGCATGTCCGTGATTCTTGTAATAATATCATGTGTTTTGCTGCAATTATGTTTTCATGTTATCTCTATTTATTTATGTTAAGTTTATATGTGATTTATTCTGCAAAGAGCTATGTCTGTCATTTCCCAGCAGGTCTATGTCTGGGCATGGACAATTTTAATTACCTATAATAGAGCTTGAGACCGCCTGTGTCTGAGGTAGCGTGCCCCCGACCTGCTGAGGGGTCGGGGGACGTTACATGTTGGAGGTTGTGGGTTCAGATCACATTGTTCCAAAAGAGAGTGGGGAGATAGTCACATGTTGGACATATCATTGTGACGGTAGTAGCCAAGTCTGTACGTGCCGAGTTGAGAGGATCGACGAGGCGCCCTAGTGTTTGGTGCCTTAGCCAGATTTGTTGAGTGAGGTGGTGACTTGACAAGTCACAACGACAGTTCCAAAGTTTGAACGCTTGTGGGGGTGCAAGGCAGTTTCGCTCCAAGAGACTAAGGGGGTTAGCAAGGAAGTCGACCAAGAATCGTTGGCAGTCAACGTGTAGAAGAGCTTGGATGACCTGCTTGGACAAGCCTTGTGGTGGACTTAGGTAGATATGATGCAGCCGTGAAGGTGGCTTGGGGGAGTTATCAAACTCTTTGATGAGGTGTTGGAGGTCGTGGGTTCAGATCATGTTGCTCTGAAAGAGAATGGGGAAATAGTCACATGTTGGACAGATCATTGTGACAATAGGTAGTGAAGTCTATATGTGTCGAGTTGAGAGGATGGATGAGGCTCCCTAGTGTTTGGTGCCTTAGCCATATTTGTTGAGTCAGGTGGTGACTTGACAATTCGCAACGACAGTGCCAAAGTTTGAGCGCTTGTGGGGGTGCAAGACAATTTCGCTCCAAGAGACTAAGGGAGTTAGCATGGAAGTCAGCCAAGAATCGTTGGTAGTCAACTTGAATGGGCAGAACACAGACCAAGTGAATTGTGTGGTGTTCACTCGCCTTTGGTACAATACATTGGATGAGGCAGAGCACACCTGGGTGACTAGCAGACGATTGTGTGATGACTCAAAGATCCAGTGGGGGTCGTTGGTTGAGGTTGGAAAAGTATTGGTGTGAACGTGCCTAAGGAACAAAAGTTATTTGAGGTGATTCATTTTACTTGGAGTGCTTTTGACAATTCATTTGGATGCTTGTGTGGGCATATTGGCCACACTCATCACAGATGTTGAGTTATGTTGAGGTAACGTGACGAAAGGAGGGCGAGTTGAGGACTTACCTTCATTTGGAGGATTGCGCGGAAAATCAGATTACAACATGAAGGGTTCACTTGGACTTGTGTGTTCCTCTTACTTTGAGCAACATGGTTGAGGGTGAAGGCTAACCATTCCAATGTATAGAGAGTAAGACACAACAACATGGTCGGGTGACGAAGTAGTGAGGCAATGACAGTCTGAGCATGTAGTTCATTGGACATAATGGCTAACTGTGCCAAGAAGTGGACAATGAAGTCAAGTTGTCACAGATGACTTTGTTTAGAGGTGACTTCATAGTGCAACAAGGTGAGGGGTGACCTTGCCTTGGTCTGACATCATTATGCAGAGGGACTAATTTGCGGAAGGAAGTTGAGTACGAATGCACCAGTAGATTCGAAGTGTAGCACTTAAACATTGTGGAAGATATCCTTAAGAAATATCAGATGATGGAAGCAATGAGGTAAGGATGGACACTTGCCTTAGTCTTTGGAGTTGGATGAAGTGACACAGATGCGACAAAAAAGACTAATTTTGGGCATGATGAAGTACATTCTCATGAGTTGGGCACGATGGTTGGATTAGCTACCTAATCAGTTCAAGGCATGGGGCTAGCATTGTGCAGTGACATGACACAGTTTGGTTGAAGTACAAGTGCAGCAGTAAGTTCACATAAGTTAAACACTTAGGCGAATTTTGAAGTTTTGGTTGCAACAATGAAACAAAGATTGATCGTCGCAGCAGGACGGTGGTATCTTAAACATTTCGAACAAAATGGGAAGGGAGGCATCGTTCCATTGTCGCAGATAGTTGAGTCGCGTAAAACTTTGGGTAGATCAATGTGGATGGTTGCATAGGTTGCGGGTGATTGTTGGGCGAGTTAAAAACTTGGGGTTTCCACTTTACTCGAAGACGTGGGGTTTCTATTTTGACAGAATATTGGGGTTTCCAATTGGCACGAAACTTGGGGTTTCCAACAGACTTAGTGGCAGTGGAGGCACAAGTTCGAGCAGAGACTTGGATATAGCATATTTTATGGATGTTTCTAGGGACAACAACGAATTGAGGTGGGGGAGGATGTATGGCCTTGGGAGCTTAGATCGGGCGCACACACTTCCACCATACACCAAATTGGGAAGGCAAGACGATCGGTAAGAATAAAGAAATGAAAGTCTTGATATAGAGGGGGGTTGGGGTTCCTTGTGTTAGAAACATGGGTGTGCTCGTTTAACCATAGACAATATAGCAATATTGTCACCCAACCATAGGCACGAATGCCACCCCCGAGCACCTTGACCTTGACAGGGAGAAGAATTATGGTAGCAAATCAATAGTCAACCAAGGCTAATGCACCAAGTAAAGAGAACCAAGACTGATCAGAGAGTCTAACTCAGAAAGACCAAAATTACAGGTTGCAGAAACTCCAGTTGCAGCTGCTCCCCAAACTTGCGCACTACTAGATTTCTGCAGTGCGCACAAGTGGATTTTTGCAATTTCGAGATGTCTGTCTCAAATGAGAACTATTGTCATGTATTTATACTACTTTCTCTAACCTGTCTGGGTCAACTTCTTCTTCTGGAGGCTAAAGACTCAATAAATATTTTCTTTAGCCGACTTCTCTTCTAGGGTTATTGTCCAAGTCTTTTAGGGTTTCCCTTGCTTCCTGGAATATTCTAATCTCATCAAAGGTCACAAGTGGAGGTTAATACCTCCCACAACTACCATAATATCAACACTCTCTTCTAGCTATGGAGGTATAACAGGTAATGGTCTTGAGCACAAACAGACCATTCAACTAGTAGCATCATTATAGCCACACAAGCTATCTCATGATCAAATCACAAGCACTGTCATCATTATCCAACTGGATAATCTCCATGACAATCAGTACAATGTTATTTGATAGAACACAACTGTGTCTATCCATAGTACTGCACGATTATTATCCAGTGGTACATGACTACTTAATCAATGACACATAGTCAGAACCAGTGGAACACATACAGTCTCCATAGCAACCATATCATTTGATATCAACGTGCATAAAAACATTATCATGATATAAACTGAGTCATCTGGGCCATTCTTCCACTCACACCTGTGAGATCTGGAAGAGCATCTTCCCTCATATAGTAAAAGCATCAACCATGGGCTATCTAGACTATTCTTCCCAAGCATGTAGAATAACTGTCCCTGATTTCTGAGCCTGGACCATTCACCTAATTGGGCCATTCATCTGGCACTAAACATAGTGCAACTTGGAAAGAATGAGTATGCCCCAGGGAATGATTATCCAGACCCACCAACCTCCAAAATGGACCATTCTTCGAAACTGTGAACTTCGAAAGAATGACTACCCGATGAGGCGAACCATTATGCTTGACCACTAGTGAGAGTGACTGCCAAGAAGAATGATTGTCCTAGACCATTCCCCCACACTAGCCACAAGGGGAATTAGTGTCTATGGTACATCAACAATCTATCAAACCATTTTCATTACGAAAATGATTGTCTGATCTGGACCATTTTCCGAACTGGAAAATGCTTGTCCGTCAGAAATCTCAAATCACTTTCCGAACTGGAAAGGAACTGCCCATCCTAGACCATTTTCCAAGCTGGAAAATGACTTTTCATAAATCAATGATATATCAATGCTCCCTCCCAACCTAGAGAGCCATTTCTTCCCTTTCAGCTAAGGGAGTTATCTCCACGATCCCCAACTTGTCTTGTAAGTATGCAAACTTTATCCTGGACAGAAGCTTTGTCAAAATATATGTTGTCTTCTCATCTGTGGGGATATACTGGAGCTTCACTTTTCCTTCCCAGACTTTATCTCAAATAAAGTAGTATTTGATCTCAACGTGTTTCAACCATTCATGAAACACTGGGTGTTCAGATAGCCATATACAACTCTGATTGTCACAGTATATTATGGTCGAATTTGGAACCTGATCAAATAATCCAGAAATCATCTTTCTCAGCCATATTACTTATGTACATGCCTCACATGCTGCGATATATTATGATTCTGATGTGCTGAGTGTGACAGACTTCTGTTTCCTGCAGCCCCAAGATATTATAGTGGAGCCCAAGATGAAACACATCCCTAAAGTACTCCTTCTATCTTCTGCACTCCCTGCCCAATCTGAATCTGTGAATCCATGAAGTCGTATATCACTAGATGAGGTATATCTTAAACCATAGTTTAGCGTCCCACGAATATATCTTAGAACATGCTTTGCAACTATCCAATGCTCATGTCTAGGTTCCACCTAAAACTGGCTTAGGGTGTTTACAACAAAGCAAATATATAGTCGAGTATTCACTAAATACATCAATGACCCAATAAATCGTCGATATAGGGACGGGTCTACTCGATCAGAATCTGAGTCTCTTGATTTTCTTATATCTGTGGTCATAGGAGTGTCCATAGATTTGCAATCCATCATTCCAAGTTTCTGAAGAATCTTCACTGCATACTTTCCTTGTCCAAGGAATACTTCACGATGATTCTACCATACTTCTAGTCCCAAGTAATAATGCATGAGACCGAGATCTTTCATATCAAACTCAGAAGCTAGTTCCTTCTTACACTGGGTGATGAGAGACTCTTCTCCTGTCAAGAATAAATCATTGACAGATAGTAGTAGAATCACAAGTGCATTGTTCACGACTTTGTAGTAGAGATTTGGATATGCATGACTATTGGAGAAACCAAGTATTATTAAGTAGTTGTCTATTTTGGAATACAAAGCTCTTGGAGCTTGCTTGAGTCCATACATGGTGTTAGTCTCTAATTTTGTCTTGGTTTAGTGAGAAACCCTTAGCCTAAACCCTTCTTACCTACACTTAATTTTCTGTTTCCAGTTGATTTTGATCTTTGTTTTTAGTGTCTTATGGTTTGCATTTCAGTTTTTGAATAATTTATTTAAGTTTGAAATTGAAAGATATGGTTTTTAACGAGGTGTCACCTTATATGTCTGTTTGAACTTCATAAATTCAAATTTTGCTAAGTCATTAATAGCGCTACGGAAATAAGGCTATTCCTGTAGCGCCAAAATAATCATGCCTTGGTACGTGCCTGTCATCCAAATTTCGTTATGATGGCACGAATCGTGGTTTGAGAGTTCGCATGTGTCCACAATAGCTTGAAATCATTTACTTATTGAAACCGTTTCATAATCCGATTGCATTGTACCCGTGAAGGTCTCATTTTAAATCGCCCAATTTTCAACGATCATTATATTATACCTGTCTGATTTTGCTGAATTTAGGCGCAGGTATTTGCTCAGAGGAACGTTATACACTAACAGATTGCAGGTGGCAAATTCGAACCTGAGGGTGCTGAACTTCTTGAAGTTTATCCTCAGATGGCTCAAAGATTCAGAGATGTCAGGTGGTTTGAATTCCTTACCACTTTTCAAGGTTACGATGAGCAGGTCTTCATGGAGTTCGCTCTGAACTTTGATGGTCACGAGGTTGAGATCGGTAAGATGTTGATGTTAGTAATAGAGCAGACAATTGCAAAAGCTTGCAAGTTGGTGGTTGGAGGAGAAAGATGGTGGAAGAAAGAGCATGTGGTTACAGAGTTTGTAAACCAATTCCTACTTTCAGATAAGCAAAATCCGAATTGGAAAAGGGGAGTACCTCGCAGCTGGATTCGACCCGAATGCCACACTGCTCTGATCGTGATCCACAGGTATATCACCTGCAAAGGTAGATTTTCACTAGTCTATATCTACCACATTAGGATATTAATGCATTTAAATGGTGATTACCCCTTAAATCTATCTTATTTTCTACTCAAAAGCTTGACAAAGATGTCAAAGAGAGTGCAGTCACTTTCCACCAATGCTAAGAGCAATCTGTTTCATCAAGTCCTAATTAAGACTTTAGTTATGTCTGCTTTAAGAGAATTATAGAAGCCCTGGAGCTGGCTCACGCAATCTTTAAACCCTAACACACAATCCAAAAAATAGAAGAAAGACAAAGGGAGAAAGACTGTTACACAGAGCCAAAATATTTCAATTGATGAAACCCATGTTAAAGAAGAGATGCCCGACATCAGGGTGATGAGGAATAGCAGAAGTAAAAGACATAAGTTGGATCCAGAAATTGAAACGTTTTCTGAAGAAGATGTTAAAGGGGAAAATGATTCAGATAAATATTTTAATACTCAAACTATAGTCAAGCATGAATCGCCATCAACCAGTAAAAGGGGTGCTGCAGTCAAAATGAAAAAGGTTAAAGGTGTGTTTGTATCTCAAAAACCTAGAAGGAATTCTACTAGGGTTACCAACAAGTACAGACTGAAGTCAAAGGCCATGTTTAATCCATCAATCAAAGAAGAAAACATCATAGTTATAGAAGACGACTCTGAAAATGTTGAAGCAAGTACCAGGAAAAGGGAAAAAAGAACTTCATTGCTTAAGAAACTAGTAAACAAAGGTAAACAAATGTTTTCATCATCTACAGGACCTGTAACAAGAGCTTCAACCGGATTAGCAAAAGCTAAAGAGATGGCTAAAGGTATCAGTGAAACCCCTGAGAATAAACATGATTACCTTGTAGACTCATGTCACATATTAGATGTGTCTGAAGTTATAGATTCAACAAGTTCTGTTGAAGAACATAGCTCGGGATTAGTCTCTAAGTACGAAGTTAAAGCAAAAGAACCCAAAGTTGCCTTAAACCTGAATGAGCCTGCACCTTTTGAAGAATGCTCAGGATTCAGGGTTAAAATCAGAACTGATAAAGAAAGGATCAAGGAATTTCATAAAACAATGAGACAGTTAAAGAAAGAAAAGACACAAATAGAACAATGGAATGCTCGTCAGCAATAAATGATTCAAGATTTTAAAAAGAAGAAGAAAGACCATAGGACATTGCTCAAAGAACTCAGGGAAATAAACTTCAGACTCTATTGGCACAATGTCGTGCTTACCACCAAGCTCAAACAAAAAAATGCTAAAGCTATTGTTGTGATTATATCCTAGAGGTTACATGGAGGTTGCTACAATCATGATTTTCATGTTTTCCAGGAAATATGGCAATGCCTACTCGTTTTTTGGTCAGTGAGATGCTAAGACCTCAAACTATTTGACTAAATCAAACTAATTCCTATTTTGTAGAAACAAATGTAATGTTGGCAAGATCATACAATATCAAGTTGTTGAGCTGTGATCTATTTTGGGATTATAGAAGCTCTTTTTGAGTGAACTACCTTAGTAGATAGATATTATTCGAATCTAGTCATTAAATCTATACTAGATTATAGGATCTGGAGGTTTTATGGATAGTTTAAATAGACAAAGGAAAGACTATGTGAAGGTCGAAAAATTGGAGATCCAGGGGACCTTTTTGTGAAACTCATTGTAAAGGCATTTATGGTCAATTTGACACTTAATAGCAAAGACATATGGATGGTTAGACCCTCTTTTCTACTATGTTATTTCTTTCTTAATGCTTGAATTCATTATTCAGATTGCAATGTTTTTTTATTCTTGACTGTTAATCTATACAATGAAAATTTTACTGTGGAAATTATTTTTCAAGTTTTGATATCAAGTTGATAGTCTTGTTTCTTTATGACATTATGAGACAAGAATTCATGTGAAGTTGCTAAATTGAAGGCTTCATCTTCCTTTTTCTTAATTGGTTTAATCCATCTATGTGTCCACCTTTTATTTAGACAATGGGATATGCTATGTTCTGATCTTGATTTTCATGCTATGTTGTAACCTTGAGCCAGTTTTCAACCACCTTACTCAAAAAACCAAATCATAAAACCTTATAAACACTTTGCAATAAACTAATGATGCCCTAGCTTGCCCTCTCATAGTCAAGTGAAACTTTAGGGACTAACATTTTTGGCTCCGTTGCCGGGGACGGACAAACGAAGAGATCTTCCCTGAGGAAACGACAAGTTTACATTCAGATCTTGGTGGTGAACAAGATTTTGGACATTATTTAAGACTGTGATTATTCACCTGGCGACTCCTCTGTGGTAATTTTGGCTCCTAAAAGAGAAGGTAAAGGACCTAAAACTCCTCTAAATTCTTCATCATTTAATAAGAGACTAGTAACCAAGAAAAATCCAGATCTTGAGCTTGTTGCAGCAGTTCCAGATCCTGAAAAGTTACGAAGAAAACCTAAAGTTCTTTCCAGTCAGTGTTCACTCTTAAAGGGAAAATTATCTTCAGAAAGTTCTCAAGGACAATCCTCTGAAATCATCAAAACCCAATTAGATGAAGATGTGAATCCTGAAAGTGAAATTAAACCTGTTATTGAGTCCGATATAGTTTCATTCCCTTCAACTATTTCAGAATTAAATCTAGAACAGTGGAAGTTACTTACTGAACTCATTAAACAGGAGTATCCAGACATCTTGCCTGTGACTGAAACTGCGAGAGGTCACAACACAGATATTAGGAGCGAACCAGAGACACCTTCGTCATCTCTTGGGTCTCTCTCATCTGAGGATTTTATATAACATTATTTTTCTTTTGAGAATCCTCTGTTTCTCACCCCATTAGCTGATCAAAGTCCAGAAGAGAAATCCTTATCTGCTAAGGATCAAAACTCAGTGACAATACATATAGGTTGTAATACACAAGGGACACTTTCTCCTTAAGCATCACCAATCTTACTCACCCCCAGAGCTCAAAAAATAGCTAATATGGCTGCAGACAGAATGGAAGAAATAGTTGCAGCAAGGGTATGCTCCTTTGGTTCTTCCACAAGTCATGTATGCCTTTCCACCAAATGATTATATGAGATACTTGCCCATATTCAATGGAGATGGATCAGTTACTGCTGAAGAGCATTTGAGTTCATTTAATAGTTTTGCAGATAATTTCAATGTAGAGCATGCTGATGTGTGGATGAGACTATTCGTACAGAGTCTAAATGGGGAAGCAAGAAAGTGGTTCAAGAGTTTGCCTCCTAATTCAATAGTTGATATCGTAGCCTTAGATGATGCCTTTCTTAAACACTGGGCAGACAAGGACTTTTTATACGACATCACCGAATTTGGTGCTTTAAGGAGGAAACAAGGTGAATCAATACCTGATTTTACCAAAAGGTTCAACCAGATGTATGGTAAAATTCCAGAGGAGATAAAACCTTCAGAGACATCAGCTAAAATCACTTTTGTCAATGCATTCGATGCCGAATTTTCCTTGTTGCTTAGGGAAAGAAGAACCACTACCCTCAGCCTGATGCAAGAAGCTGCTATCGAGGTAGAATCAAACATATTAGCAACATACAAATTGAAGTCTAGAAGTGATAAAGATAGAAAAAAACAAAAGGAAGAGTTGCCTTCATCTTCTAATCCAACATCTAATTCTAAAATGGATGAAATGGCTAAGACGATGAAAACTTTGACATCTGAAATGGCAAGGTTGAAGATAGAACAAAAACAACCCAATAGACCTGCACAGAAGGGTGGTTACAGAAATCCAAATCAGTTCAGGAGACCAAACAATGTACCTCAAATATTACCAAGAGAAAGAAAAAGCCAAGATGACCAAATGGTTTTGCCTCCTTTTCAAAATAATGCAGTAGACGAGGAGGAGGATCAGGATGAAACAGAAGAAGACCCTGCATTTCATTTGAATGATTCTGAATCATCTCCTCTACATGTGATACAACAGGATTATGAAGATGCTTTGATTGCAAACCAGTTTGAGGAAGGGGATGAAGATGAGATCGTCCAACAGGAACCTAAAAGAAAAAAATACAATCTCATATCTGGTTTGAATGCACCTAAAGTAGATACACTTGTTTCCACAAAGAAGGACAATACTCCAGTTAAGACATGAATTATCAAAGGTGTTCCCAAGATCCAAGTTGATCAACCATTGAAACAACCTGCCAAGGATAGTACTGTTGACATAAAGGAACCAGACATAAATGTTTATGCTTTCAGTTTAGAACACGAAATCAACAAAATCAAGATTTCAGTGCCATTATTAGAACTCATGAAAACATAACCCTTCAGAAAGACTGTCCTCAAGGCTCTACAGGCTCCAGCTCATGTCACCTTTTCAGATACAGTCAATCTAGAGGATGAAAACCCTGCTATAACTATTGGACCTCACATTGAAGATAGAATTGATGCCTCTTGACCTTTCTACATTTCATTAAATATCCATGACAAGATATTGCACAACTGCTTAATGGATTCCGGTGCCTCGCATAATGTAATGCCTAAGGTGGTGATGGAAGAATTAGGGTTGGAGATTACTAGACCGTATCATGATCTATATTCTTTTGACTCCAAGAAATTCAAATGCCTTGGAGTTATGAAAGATGTGGTTGTTACTCTTTCCCAATTACCTATGAAAAGTGTGGTATTAGATGTTGTCGTGGCTGACATACCACCAAAATTTGGAATGCTTCTTTCAAGATCTTGAGCTAAGAAGGCAGGTGGTACTCTACAAATGGACTTTAGCTATGCAACCATACCTGTTTTTAGTGGGGAACAACGAAGATTATACATAGAAGTTAGATTGGCTTATTTGGTAAGTGATCACAATAATCCCACTAATCATCCTATATATGTTGTAGAAGATGATCTTAGTTCTTCTATCTTTCATATGAGTGAAGAAATGGCAGAAGTATCAGTCAGAAAGACAACAACTTCAGTAGGAGACAGTAAAGATAATTTTGTTTGGAAAATGTATTTTGATGGAGCATGTTCTAAAGAAGGTTTTGGAGCTGGTATTGTCTTCATTTCCCCTACTAAGGAGGTTATCCCCATGTCATATAAACTTGAATTTGACACCACTAATAACATTAGTGAGTATGAAGCTTTGATGTTAGGTTTGAAAGCTGCTAGAGATATGGGTCTAGATAAGCTGTTTGTTTTTGGAGACTCAGAATTTATTATTCACCGGATCAAGAATATATATCAAACCAAACAGTAAAGGTTAAAACAATACAGAAATGAGGTGTGGGATTATGTGGATAATTTATTTTCGGCATTTAATATTACTTTTGTGCACATAAATTTGAATTAGCAGGTTGACTCTTTGGCACTTGCAGCTAGCAACTTTAAAACTCCGATGTTTCCTAATCTGAAATTCAAAGTTGAAGTCAGAAACAGACCTTCAATACTGGATAATATAAAACATTGGCAGGTTTTTAAAGATGATGAGGAAATTCAAAGATTTTTGAAAACTATTGAAGAGTTTTCTAACATGTCAATAGATCAAGATGACGAAGATGGGGAAGCATAAATACATGTTGTAGAAGCCCTTCAAGATACAATTGCTGGCCACAAAAACCTTGAACTAAAGATAAACCATCTGCCCAAGGGTTTGGTTCCACTAGAAAGGTTGTTCGATCATAATGATGTTTCTAGGAAGGTTGTTATCCAAACAGAGGAAACATATAAAGCAGACTGTGGCATTAGTCCGGATGCAAACCCCAGGTTGGTCAAAATATCTAGGAAACTATCACAAAAACAGAAAGAAGCATATGTCGAATTAATGAAACAATATTCAAATATATTTGCCTAGTCTTGTGAAGATCTAAAGGTGTTCAATACAGAGATCATTCAACACAAAATTCCTTTAAAAGCTGGATCAAAACCTGTTAAGAAAAAGTTTAGGCAATTAAATCCTTTACTGTTACCTATAATAGAAAAGGAGCTTAAAAGGTTGTTGGAAGCAAAAATCATAGTGCCACTGAGATATTCAGAATGGGTAGCCAACCTTGTACCTGTCGGGAAAAAGAACAGAGAGATAAGGCTCTGTGTAGACTCCAGGAATCTAAATAGGTGCTCTCCGAAAGACAATTATCCATTACCAAAAATGGATTATATCTTACTATGAGTTTTCGGCGCAAAGAAAATCTCTATGCTTGATGGATATTCAGGGTACAATCAAATATCAGTAATGGAAGAGGACAAAAAGAAGACAACTTTTACCACTCCTTGGGGCACCTTTATGTACAAAAAGATGCCTTTCAGATTGATGAACGCAGGAGCCACATTTCAGAGGGCTATGGATATCGATTTCATTGGGGAGAAAGACAGGTTTGTGGTTATTTACCTTGATGACATCACTGTATTTTTGGAATCCGATGAAGAACATTTACAACACTTGAAGCAAACCTTTGAGAAGTGCGGAAGGTACGGTATATCACTCAGTCCCAAAAATCACATTTTTCCATGGAGGAAGGAAATATTCTAGGACACATCGTTTCACCTGAAGGTATTAAAATAGATTCTGAAAGAGTAAAGGCTATTCAACAAATAGACATTCCGAGAAACAAAAAGTCTATTCAGTCCTTCATTGGTAAAATTAATTTTTTAAGGAGGTTTATACCTAACTTTGCAGAAATTGTTAAGTACATTACTGACATGTTGAAAAAGGATGCAGAAATTAAGTGGATACCAGAAGCGAGAGAATCCTTTGAAAGGATCAAACAAGCTATCGTTCAAGCACCTGTTCTAATTAGCCCAGATTACTCCAAAGAATTCACGATTTTTTCATTTGCATCAGAAAATACCATAGTTGTTGTTCTTCTGCAGAGAAATGAGCAAGGATACGAGCAACCCATCTCCTTCTTTAGAAAAACCCTCAGAGACTCTGAATTGAAGTATGATTTAATAGAAAAACAGGCCTATGCCTTGGTAAAGGCTTTAAAATCCTTCAGAGTATATGTTCTTCAATCTCAAATTACAACTTATGTCCCAAGTAGTGCAGTGAAAGAAATATTGGTTCAGACTGATTGTGAAGGAAAGCGAGGGAAATGGATAACAAAAATCCTGGAATACGATCTCACCATAAAGCCTACTCAGCTGATAAAAGGACAAGGCCTTGCCAAATTAATGACCGAATCTAATTGCAAAGAAATTGGGTTGTACCATCTTTCAGACATGACACATGATTCTTCTGTCCAGATTGAAGAAACAAATTCACAGGTAAACAACAAGTATGCTTCTTCAACATGGTACAAAGATATCGTATTTTTTCTGTTGAATTTTCAATCTCCCCCAGAGTTGGATAAATCAAAATTCAGATCATTAAAGTTAAGAGCTGTAAAGTACTACATTGTTGATCAGACCCTGTTCTGGAAAGACCCCAACGGTTTTCTGTTGAGGTGTGTGGATGAAAAAGAAGCTAAACAAATCTTTCATGATCTGCATCATGGTGTCTGCGGAGCCATCATCATTGGAAGGCTACTGCTTTCAAGATTCTTAGAGCAGGCTATTACTGGCCAGTTCTATTCTTAGATATTTTTGCTCAGGTCAGGGCATGTGAACCTTATCAGAAATTTGCTGGAAAGCAGAAACTTATATCTTTGCCTCTGAAACCAAGCATCGCCCATGGACCATTTCAACAGTGGGGATTGGATTTCATCAGAGAGATTAATCTGTCATCCTCGAGACAACATAGATGGATTCTTACAGCCACAGATTATTTTACGAAGTGGATTAAAGCAATTCCGACTCTGAATACAACAGACAAGGTAATCATGGAATTTCTAGAAGGATATATTTTTTCCAGATTTGGCTGTCCTAAAAAAATGGTCACTGATAATGCACATGCTTTTAAATAAAATTCCATGATTGAATCCTACAATAATTATAGTATCAAATTGGTTCATTCTACTCCCTACCACCCCCAAGGGAACAAATTGGCAGAATCTTCCAATAAAACTTTGATAAGAATTATCAAAAAATTACTAACAAAAAATAAAAAGTCATGGGATTCCAAGTTAAAGTTTGCCCTTTGGGTTGATCGTATCAGTAACAAAAAGTCTATTGGGACATCTCCTTTCAAGATGGTATATGGGACATAAGCAATTCTTCCAACTCAATTGGGCTTGCCAGTCTTAAAGTTTCTACAAGAAGAGCTAAAGGAACCCAATGATGTCTAAAGAAGAATTTTTCAGATGATTGTAGTTCAGTAGGTCAGAGAACAGGTTAATCAGAAAGTTGTTGCTCACCAGAGCAAAATCAAGGCTACATTCGATAAGGGAACTAAGAAATATGTTTTCAATGAGGGGGATTTGGTGTTAAGATGGGATGCCAGGAGAGAGGATAAATCAAAACATGGAAAGTTCGATAACCTATGGTATGGTCCTTTCAGGATAGCCAAGGTAATGAACAATAACACTTTTCTCCTGCATAATTTAAACAACACTGAAACTTTTGGGGGCCCAGTGAATGGGAGGTTCTTGAAGCATTATTTTCTCTAAAGGATCATCAGGTTTTAGTTAGTACAGTAGGTTTTCCTTTCAATAAAGACTCCATATACCCAATGGACTTGTTTTTACAGTTATGCTGAGAATAAAAGACTGACAGATGCAGGGAGATCAATGAATTAGAGATAAAGGAAAAGGCATTGGTCTGCAGTTCTTGAAGTTTATTATCAAAACTCCATCCCTAGAAGGAGCTAGTGTTAGTCTCTAATTTTGTCTTGGTTTAGTGAGAAACCCTTAGCCTAAACCCTTCTTACCTACACTTCATTTTTTGTTTCCAGTTGATTTTGATCTTTGTTTTTAGTGTCTTATGGTTTGCATTTCAGTTTTTGAATAGTTTATTTAAGTTTGAAATTGAAAGACATGGTTTTTAACGAGGTGTCACCTTATATGCCTGTTTGAACTTCATAAATTCAAATTTTGCTAAGTCATTAATAGCGCTACGGGAATAAGGCTATTCCTATAGCGCCAAAATAATCATGCCTTGATACGCGCCTGTCATCTAGATTTCATTATGATGGCACGAATCGTGGTTTGAGAGTTCGCATGTGTCCACAATAGCTTGGAATCATTTACTGATTCAAACCGTTTCATAATCCGATTGCTTTGTACCTGTGAAGGTCTCATTTTAAATCGCCCAATTCTCAATGATCATTATATTATACATGTCTGATTTTGCTGAATTTAGGCGCATGTATTTGCTCAGAGGAACATTATACACTAACAGATTGCAGGTGGCAAATTCAAACTCGAGGGTGCTAGTTACAAAATTGTGTTTTGATGG
>ML808846.1:34988-46768 GCA_009831015.1 Picea engelmannii
ACTTTAGTTATGTCTGGTTTAAGAGAATTATAGAAGCCCTGGAGCTGGCTCACGCAATCTTTAAACCCTAACACACAATCCAACAAACAAAAGAAAGGCAAAGGGAGAAACATTGTTACACAGAGCCAAAATATTTCAATTGATGAAACCCTTGTTAAAGAAGAGATGCCCGACATCAGGGTGATGAGGAATAGCAGAAGTAAAAGACCTAAGTTGGATCCAGAAATCAAAACGTTTTTTGAAGAAGATGTTAAAGGGGAAAATGATTCAGATAAAGATTTTAATACTCAAACTACAGTCAAGCATGAATCGCCATCAACCAGTAAAAGGGGTGCTGCAGTCAAAAGGAAAAAGGTTAAAGGTGTGTCTGTATCTCAAAAACCTAGAAGGAATTCTACTAGGGTTACCAACAAGTACATACTAAAGTCAAAGGCCATGTTTAATCCATCAATCAAAGAAGAAAACGTCATAGTTATAGAAGACGACTCTGAAAATGCTGAAGAGGGTACCAAGAAAAGGGCAAAAAGAACTTCATTGCTTAAGCAACCAGTAAACAAAGGTAAACAAATGTTTTCATCATCTACAGAACCTGTAACGAGAGATTTAACCAAATTAGAAAAAACTAAAGAGATGGCTAAAGGTATTAGTGAAACCCTTGAGAATAAATAGGATTACCTTGTAGACTCATATCACATATCAGATGTGCCTGAAGCTATAGATTCAACAAGTTTTGATGAAGAACATAGCTCGGGATTAGTCTCTAAGTACGAAGTTAAAGCAAAAGAACCCAAAGTTGCCTTAATCTTGAATGAGCCTGCACCTTTTGAAGAATGCTCAGAATTCAGGGTTAAAATCAGAACTGATAAAGAAAGGATCAAGGAATTTCAGAAAACTGTGAGACAGTTAAAGAAAGAAAATGCACAAATAGAACAATGGAATGCTTGTCAGCAAGAAATGATTCAAGATTTTAAAAAGAAGAAGAAAGAGAAAATGGATTTGCTCAAAGAACTCAGGGAAATAAACTTCAGACTCTATTGGCACAATGTCGTCCAATGGAAATATGGCAATGCCTACTCATTTTTTGGTCAATGAGATGCTAAGACCTCAAACTATTTGACTAAATCCTAATTCTTGTTTTGTAGAAACAAATGTAATGTTGGCAAGATCATACAATATCAAGTTGTTGAGATGTGATCTATTTTGGGATTGTAGAAGTTCTTTTTGAGTGAACTACCTTAGTAGATAGATACTATTTGAATCTAGTAATTAAAGCTATACTAGATTATAGGATCTGGTGGTTTTATGGATAGTTTAAATAGACAGAGGAAAGACTATGTGAATGTCGAAAAATTGGAGATCCAGGGGACCTTTTTGTGAAACTCATTGTAAAGGCATTTATGTTCAATTTGACACTTAATAGCAAAGGCATATGGATGGTTAGACCCTCTTTTCTACTATGTTATTTCTTTCTTCATGCTTGAATTCATTATTCAGATTGCAATGCTTTTTTATTCTTGACTATTAATTTATACAGTGAAAATTTACTGTGGAAATTATTTTTCAAGTTTTGATATCAAGTTGATAGTCTTGTTTCTTTATGAAATTATGAGACAAGAATTCATGTGAATTTGACAAATTGAAGGCTTCATCTTCCTTTTTCTTAATTGGTTTAATCCATCTATGTGTCTACCTTTTATTCAGTCAATGGGATATGCTATGTTCTGATCTTGATTTTCCTTTTGAGCATTCCATTTATGGGGGAAACGATGTTCAACCACCGCTCCCCAACTTCACTAACTGTCTTTCTTAGGGTCCAAATAGGCCCGAGTCAACTCAGCACCCGGAAACGTGACGGCCTTACCCTGCTCTTGGCCATCTGGATCTACGTTGGATGTTGATCAGGATCTGACGCAAACGACATGAAAGTTGACTGGACGACAACCAGGTGGGAGGCTATGGTGAAAAAACGACGACTGAGAATACGTGGGCGTCAACATGCAAGAGCTGAGCCAGAAGAACGAGGATATGTGTTAACATTAGGCTCCATGGGGGATAGAGTTCTCCCTGTGAGGCTCTAAGAACTCTTTTTGTAGTTTCAGTGCCTTAGTATTGGGCTATGGAGTCATGCTAAAAAACATCTTGCTGAGGAATCTAGGCCGACTTGCACACTATTCTTCTTGCAGACATAAATAAAACACACTTGCTCTTGATAGATCTTATTTATGTACAAAAACCTAAGCTAATCGATTTTTACAAAGCACTAGGTGAAAGGAAAATTCCACCATAGCCACCTAGACTGTCTGGTAATATGATCCTTTTCTTTACTGTAGATAATCCACAAAAGGCTAAGGAAGTATGACAACAAAACGAGGACATGGCTTGGAACACTGACTATACCCCCAAATGATAAGGTGAATAAATCTGCAGGCTCCAATGCTTTTGGAAAACACAACTCCATATATAATCCCATAGGGTCACAAAATTTATAATCAGGGGGGCTCAACAGGTAAGAAATTAACTCCTATCCTTTATTGTGGCTCACCCATTGTGTGTTGTTCTCATAGTGCACAGGTGGTTGAAGAACTAATGCAGGCTGGCTGATACCAGGTGATACCTACTCAATTACAAGTTCTGGATAGGAGATAAATTGTCCACTAAGCTCCTCCTTTACATGTTGCTTTGTGTTTTCTGCGAGACTAGGATATCTGATTTCCACCCGATGATTTTCCTTCATTAATAAAGGAAAAGGCTCTATAGTGTGGTCTTGGAAACCTTTCATAACACCATACTCACCTATGAGTATTGGTGAAGTAATTCAATTTGAAAATTTCAGAAAATCTGAAATGTATGACTCCATGTATATGGCCACAGGATCGTGAACAATGTGACAGAATCCTCGCTGCTTTAGAAGACCAGGCTACTCCTCTGTGAAATTCTCTTTGCTTGCAAATAAATGTCCTCCTTGTTCTTTTGAAACCAACTCTTGATCATCAACAATCGTCATCTCTTCTTCATAAGAATGGTCACAAGATAAAGGTGTAGTAGGATTTAGAACATCATAACTATGATCAACCAAGAACATACAATTATCTATGCAATCAACCACTTCTACATGCTCAAAATGTTCTAGAAATTGATCATAAGATTGATATGCATTCCTGCCCATAGAAAAATCTGCAAATGTTGAAGAACTTGATTCCAACTGTGAATCATACCTACTTCCTTGTTGTTTTTCGCGATCTGATTCATATTCACTATCTTCTTGCTCAGAATCTGAAACAAATTGACAGTCTTCTTTCTCATGTACATGCAATTTTCGAGATATGCCTGCTTATGAACCCACTTGCTAGCCCTGATGTTCTCTTCGATGTCTACAACATCTTCAAACAGATGTCTTAACGATGAATATTTCCTTTCTCTCAGGAGAAGAACAAGCTCTGGATGTTCAGCCATGACATAGTATACCATGGCAACAGTCTCCGTGGGTCTGATCTCTATAGGCATACTATGATAAACACTGTAAAACCTCATGTTGAAGACAACCAAGACTTCCTCTTCCCCTCTCCTCAAGGCATTAAAATCATCCCAATACTGATCAAGGGACTTGTTCTCACCCCACCACGTTAAAATAACATGACATAGCTCGATACAGGAACCAATAGAACTGGCCTCCAGACATCTAAACCACACATCAACATCTCCAGACAGGGAATGTGAGAACAACCTCATGGTAACATCATCATGAGCGATCTCAAAGGCCCCTAAGTGCCTCTCAGTTGTAACATGATCCTCCCGAGAAAATCGAGGAAGATACTAAAAGGAATAAGGAGGGTAGGGATGCAGGTGATGTGGCAGCCTTAGAGGCTTAAACATCCTATCTCTAATCTTAGCTTGAAAACTTGTGGGCTGAATATGGGATTCAACAAGAGGATGGGGAGGTTAAAAAGAAATAACAGGAGCTAATGAAATCTGAGAAGGTTGTGAATCATTTTCAACCTCCTTAAGGCTACAAGGGTGATCAATTTTGAGAGGAGATGCAATACAGATCTCACTTTTATGAATAGGCTGAGGTGAAGACACAGGATCGACATCTACAACACAAGAAGAGGGCATGTCTTCTTCTTCCAAGGATGGGTGAATGAAGGAAGGCTTATTGTCATCTGAATATACAAAGTAGAGGATAATCCTCTTTATATGCGAAGGGAAAAAGAGAAATGAGTTGATAAAGAAGAGTATGACTTCATGAAGAAAATTCATAGATTGATACCTGGTCTTTCCCTTCGGTGTGGTCATTTTTTTGTCAACGGGATCCTCCCCAGTGGAGTCTTTGATGGTGGAGTCGCCAGGTGCAAGCTGTAATCTTCAATGGTTCTGATATCTGATGCTCCTTCAGAATCAAAAGCTCTTTTTCGTTCTCCCAGTGAAGATATCTTCACTTTCGTCCTCGGCAATGGCACCAAAAATATTAGCACTAGAAGTCACTCTCCGATTTCAGAGAGAGTAAGCCCAGTACCCATCATTTTGTATGTCACAAATAATTTTAAAGAGGTCAAATGGGTGCAGACTCAAGATGATATCACTTTAACTCAGAAAACTGGACTGGTATACACATGCGGGTGAGGTCTTAATTAACTTCAGTTAGTAAGTTGGAGTAATGAGTAGAGGGAAGACTTTGGTGAGGAGAGTGTAGAGGTCTGTCGTAGACATAAGGTCTACCAACAACCTAAGGAGGAAAAGCTTCAAATACAATATCCTCTTGGATTCATCACTTTAGGAAACTGAAGAATGTAAATAACAACACTGCAATCAAATATACATTACAATACAGTCAAAACAATCCATGTGAATCCTTCAATCATGGACACTTCAATATCATAGGCAAATAGGATGAAAAAGAAGTTGATTTTCATTAAACAAGAAGTCTCAGATCAAAATACATAACCAGAGAACCAAAGTTCTTCCTCAAAAGTTTACAATACAGGAGCTTAGCTCAATCATCCACCATGCCAAAATATCCAAATGACTCCATGCTAAAACCTTTGATTTGTAAAACCACGAATCCTTGGATCTGGTTCCACGCGTCCCTTTGAATCGGACGACTCTTGTTGATTTTTTGGGTTCAGGAAGGGACCTGCAGACGAGTCGACTTGCTGACAGTCCTTTTGAGATTTCCATTTATGGGGGAAATGATGTTCAACCACCGCTCCCTAACTTCATTAACTGTCTTTCTCAAGGTCCGGATAGGCCTGAGTCAACTCGGCACCTGGAAACGTGACAGCCTTACCTTGCTCTTGGCCATCTGGATCTGCATTGGATGCTGACGAGGATCTCATACAAACGACATGAAATCTGATTGGACAACAACGAGGTGGGAGGTTGTGGTGACAAAATGGCGACTGAGAATACGTAGGCATCAACATGCAGGGGTTGAGGTGTAAGAACGAGGATATGTGTTAACAGGGCGCACCGATCCCAAGGGGCATGACGGTTAAGAGCGCATGGGTTCGTTGGGCGACCGAGTCCATGAAGGAGCGCTACAATTCATTGGTCATGGGTTCGAAAAGTGGCGCAACACCCCCAAAGGACGCGACGATTCACATGGTGACCTTTGGAGAGCATATAAGAAAACAAGGGCGCACAACCAAGAAGGCAACAAGTTTTGGCAAGACTTCGAGAAAAAGAGCTCTGTTATTCTAGGGCAAACGAAGAGAAGGAGCTCCCTCAAGGAGCCAAGTCGCTCCACTTTGGAAGGACTTATGTTTCCTTGAGGAGGAGGGTTCGATAGATAGAACATGGAAAAATTCTCTTGGGTAGATTTTGGCTAAGTATGGAAAACGCAGGTCTGTGGAGGCATGTTGGAGACATAACCGAAATCTGTGAAGTCTGTGGTAATGAAGAGGCAGAGTCTATGGAAAAAAAGAGACAACAAGACTGCAGTTGGAGGCACGTCTAAGGTGCACCGTAGGTGGCAGCGAAGACAATTGCGATAGAGAGTCTTGTGGTGACATATTTGTTCATGAGTGTCTTGGTGAGGTGAGGCGAGTCGTCTGAATCTGCCCTATTGTAAATTGAGTCGGTAGTGCTCATGTTGTATTTGTTCTTCTATAACAAAGACTTAGCCGAGTGTTAGGCATGGTCTGTGTCACCTGCACTATATCTATGTTTCTCTTGTTTGTTTTGTTGATAATCTCTTGGACGAATGCTTAAATAAGACAAAGTGTTAAAGAAGTTAACAAATGTCTAAGTAAGCAAGAGTTGCACTAGAATAGGAGTGTCACTCGCTAGTAGCCTAGAGCGGAGTATGGGTATGCTCTAAGTGAAGAGGCATAGTCCAAACGAAGTATTCTTGGTGTGCCAATCAACCAAGTAAGAATCGTCGCGATGTCACACGCTCTCAGGAGATGAACAATCACAAGATTCATTTAGGCATAATGTAGAGCTGTGACATAAAGGATATAAGTAAATTTAATCATGCTTCATGTTTATTATTTGTACATTCTTATTTTTTCGTTAAATTGGTGTGTAATTTTTCTATTTTCAAGTAAATGACAAAGAGAGAAATGACTAACATTTTGCAAATCATAGTGCAGAAGCTTTCACATCGGAACACATATTGTGATAATCTTTGTAAGAGGTTTATTTTTATTTCTTTTAAACTAAAAACACATCGAACCTTTATTAATCACATAATAATACAACAACATAGTCATACCTTGGTGGAGGCCTGTCAACAGAGGAAACCAAGCCCTCACCATATTTTTTCATAAAAAATTTGGCAAGTCTCAATGTTGTTCTTCTGTCTTATACTAACATAAGCTAATAGTTGACAATCTATAATATATCTATCCATAGAAATGTAAAGAAAAAAGACTGAAGAAAGATCACACCAGTCAACCAACGTTTGGGGGAGAAAGGTTTCCTCTGCATACACTTCGATGATTAAGGGAGAAAGGTTTCCTCTGCATACACTTCGATGATTAAATCAACATCCTCGAAATTTTCATGGATTTGCTTCGTTTGTTGAGCATCCATGTCAACCTTGATAGGATTTTCCTTCATTCCAGATGAGCTAGTTGACCCCATTTCCCTTTTCCCCTTACCATCTTCTTCTGGAGCTTTTGAGATGGCAATTTTAACCCCAAAGAACACCCCACAAACAACCTCAAACTTCCCTTCAAAGATATAGAGGGAGTGGAGGATATCATGTTGCTCCACCTTCACATTTATCAGCACTTGTGCAATCAAGGTTTTCACAAACCAACATGTTTCAGCCAACTTGAAATACTTCATGTCTCTGGTTCTTGAATGGATGGGGTCCTCAACCCATTCCCGAGACGCCTACAAGATCTAGGCATCTGAACTCTACTTCCTTTTCGTAACCACTACTGCCTCAACCTCCTTGTCCTTGTCTAAGCATTTGTCTTCAAATTGGCATTGAGCGAGGGTCGCCTCATATCCTGGCTTGGTTCCCACCTTCTGCAACCTCGAGGAAGAGGTCGAACGATCGCTCTCGTGCCTGCCTTTCTTCGTGCTCTTTCTTCCCTTGCTTGCACCACGCACCTTGACTAAAAACCCTCTCAGCCAACAACCAATTCCAATTATCCTCCCTAGTCGGACTCCCCCGCACCAATGAGATGTAGTGAAACGCAGGCAGAGCACCCATTGAGAGTGTCACCCCCTCAGTTCCTACCGAGGCCTAACAGTTTGAAACAACCTTGGATTGTTGGATTTCTAAGGCTTTGCAGACTCCTCTATCATTTCTCCAAGCCAAAAGATCCCTAACATCTTCGCAAAACTCCCCTATGCAATGCATCTTGCCATTTCTATAGTGCGTCTGGCCATCTCTACAACTCCATACTCCTATCACCGCAGGTCTAGCAATATCAGCCTTCAACATGCTACTCAAATCCTGGACGATGTCCATCTTGACTAACTCTATCTCTACCCATCATCTCGCAGTATGATGAAGCTTTCCCACTTATGTACTCTAAAAACTTGTTCCCCAAATTGTGCCATAAAACCCCATGTCTCTCGATTGTACTTTGCCTCAACCCTGATTAACTTTTCCTTCATGAACTTGACTGAACCGGTATCCTTCGTTCCCCAGCCACACTGCGCATTCATTTCTTGCTACCCGCTGACAAGACCTCCTTCGATCACCCCCTTGCATGTCCTTCCATGCACGTCGAGGTGGTGGTTTCGTCGACCACATGCTCAATCTCTGCCCCCCCTACATGCACCCCATCCGAGTATGAGAGATGTTTATTTTGAATGAACATTTCATATTACTTTTAAAAATCAACTTATATCTATCTTAACATCAAAACTATCAAATTCTTAAAGGATCAAATATAAGAGGTGAAATTTGTTTTAATGGTGTTATAGCTCAAAAGAGACCACACAAGGACATAATCTCAATTGTGATTGGAATGATCACACCAACTTCAAATGTAGTTATATAAGGGAAATAACCTTAGGGAAAGGCCAATGAATGCAAGTATTTCCCCCCTAAATGTTACATTTATCATTAAAAGACTCAAACCCTTAAGTCACTTGACATGCATAATAAAGGAAAAACGGTGTTGGTAATGCCACTAATCCTCGAAAATCTGCATCATTGACACAAAAACCCCCAATACCTATCTGAGTCTGTAGAACACTGTCAATTGTAAAATTGTGCATGTTGGGCCATTACAAGACACAATCCATCCATGAACCACCTTAGGGTAAGGTTAGAGCCTCTAGTCTTACCCCTTTAGGTTGATTCAAAGCATAATTCAAAGCTATAAATACAAGTCTTGGGGTAAATTTTTTACATCTTGGAGAAGTGCAAAGTTATGTTGTTCACACTACAATAAATGTAACATCTCAATTTTTAATCCCTAGTTTAGCAATGTATAATGTAAATACGATGTATGGTCATGGGCCAAGCGATGTAATATATAAACATTGCATATCTAAAATAATAAAATTAAATAACATCCGCAACAGACAGACACAGATAAAGTCATGGTTGCTAAGTTTCTACAAGAGAGGGGGGTCCAAGGGGGAATTATTCATGTCTATTAATCCCAAGCCACCTTTCTAAAAATATATTTTTGTATAAACCTTCTATTTTCCCTTTTGAGTGTTTCATTGCCCCAATCATTGAATACATGTAAGAGGGTTGGTGGGATAAGTCACCTGACATAGATATTGAGAGCATGGCATTGAGTACAATCAACATTGGGGATGTGAGAGTCAACATGCATGGATAAAAGAAAATTTGAATGGGTTTTGTAGGCAATTTTTACATTTGGGTAGAAGGGAGGAAATGAATGTGTGGAGAGCTTGAAGACAACAGACAACCATAATGGGTTTTGTGGGTAGTTGGATGGAGTTGTAATAGCATGAAGAAGCAGGTTGTTAGGCCTATAGAGTGAGATTTCTATGTAAGAAATTACCCTAGTGCAAGTGAGCTTGATGTTGTAAAATTTTCCCACTGCAATTGGAATTCCTGGAATCCCCAACAAGAGAGATTTTCTAGGCAACTTGTGTTGGATCCTTGGAGGAAAGTGGGATAGCCTAAAGGACCGTGTGGTAGAGAAGGGGATCTCATTCCTTGGGTTGTGTAGGTTGAGGGGAAAGAGAGTTGGTGGATTGGGATGGCTATAGGAAAATAGCTTGATGTGGGTTATATTGGAATGTAAGTGGAAAATAAACACCCTTAAGAGACATCCTTTGTTGCGGATTCATAGCTCCGACTCAAGGATGACTTGCTATTGAGAATTGGGGCAACGAGTCTATGGTTTGATGGAACATTTATCTTCTCGAGCTAGTTTGCACATTTTCTTACAAAGATAAGTGTTTTTATCTCTATTCACTGCTTTTATTTATGGATTTTAATTTATGTGCATTCTACTCTATGTTCTGAGTATTTAGATGTTGTTGTATGCATAGAAAATGGAATTGTATTCATGTTCTTAAATATCCATCTTAGTTGCATACATTTGTATCTTGCTGCAGGCATTCAATTTAATGGATATAAAAAAAAATTGTTGGGTTAGTAGCGAGGTTGCTACAAAGTGGTATCAAAGAACTGGTTGCAACACCAGGATTGCATGGGTCTTCTACAACAAGGCACAGCTTCAGTCTGTGTGAATGTAGGGTGAAAAATATGTTTTTGCTCAACATACGAAATTGGGGTTAGGGCCCTAAATTTCAATTTCTGTATGATGATCAGTAGTGTATGGGGGTCGATTTGGCCACTGTGTCACTGAACTTGGCTAAGAGAGCCGAGTTTTTTAGTTCTAGGATAACCACGATGGTCGCGAGCTCCAAATTTTAAAAAATGACTAAGTGTCAAAAGTTGGGAAAATTTGATGGAACTATGTGTATCGTCGTAGAAAAATATTTTTCTCTATGATAAGGAGTGTATCAACGAAGAAAAATATATTATCGACGAAGAAAAAAATTTGTCAGTGATGTACCGACGAATAAAAATATATTTCATCAACAAAATGGTGGAAGAAAGGAAGAAGAAAGAAAGACTTAAAAAAAATTGAGGAAGAAAGCGAAAGAAAAAAATTATTTACGTACTCATCAATCCAGACAACTTTGAACTGAGGAAGTTTTTCTTAGTTTTGCTCCATTTGAGAGATAGTCATTTTCTGCTAAAAATTCCAATTCTGGAGGAAATGCAAAAAGGACAAAGTTGTCAAACCCAAATCGATACAAACGTTGGTTGGAGTATCATATCCTGAATCTGAGAGTTGTTGTGCGTTCAAAATAAAGAATACTATCAATGCCCGATATAAAAGTTTTATTTATTCTCTCCATATTTCTTTCTACAAGTGGCATAAGTTAGCCTTTGAGATTATTTGTGACGGTGAAACAAGTTCAAAAAGGGTGAAACTGTTCATTTTGGAAAGCCATAACTTTTAGCTCAGAAATCAAATTGAGACATAAGTTCAATCATCAAAAAGATAATACACAAGGGAATATATTTGAAAGCTCGGAATTTTGATTAATTTATCAGTGTTCTCCAAAAAAGCAAGGCAAGGAAGGGTATGTAGCTTAATTAATGACAAATTTACAATATGCTTAACTCTAACAAGTAATTGTTGCATGCACATTTTTGCATAATTAGAGGTATAAGCAAATCATATTCGGTTCCTATATGAGGACTAGAGATATGGAGAATGCCCAAGAATCTTATAGCCATGAGGATGGAATCGAAGGTTTACACATCAACTTGGGAAATGTAGCAGGGTGGAACTTATGGAGCTCATTGAGACTATGAGAAGATCGCAAAAAGAAGTGCAAAGCTGTAGAGAAAACAACAAAAGGATGATAAGAGTTGAAGAGGAGCATAATCAAATTAACATTCAATTGCCAAAGAATCCGAGTACGTTGCGAAGCCAAATCAATAAAGATTTTGGTACAAAACAAGTAGCCAATGCTTATGATATTCTAAACGAATCTTAACACAAAAGTAAAGGGTAAAATTTTTTCAAGGGAGGCCTACACCCGCTACTTATGATACACTAATCGACTTTTACCGCATTTGTAAAAAGTAAAGGGCACTTTTTAGATTTGGCCTCATTACTTTGAGGTAAACACTATTTTTTAGCATGACATCCTCTTTGCAAGGGCACACTTGAGCTTGATAAAGGGCATTTAAGACAAAGTGTAAAACAAAAATAGAGCAAATTACGGGGGTCAACATTTTTAGTGATCAATTGAGTTTTATAAAGGGCATTTAAGACAATGTAAAACAAAAATGGAGCAAATTACAGGGT
>ML808846.1:90036-105074 GCA_009831015.1 Picea engelmannii
ATATGGGTTTGTTCATAAGAGAAAATGATGGGTAACTAGTTTTATAACTACCAAATTTTATGAGTTGACAATTATATATATATATATATATATATGAGTTTGTTCATAAGAGAAAATGATGAGTAACTAGTTTTATAACTAAAGAATTTTATGGGTTGACAATTATATATATATATATATATATATATATATATATATATATATGGATGGGTTTGTTCATAAAATATTTTTATAAGAAAAAATGATGAGTAAGTAGTTTTATAACTACTAAGTTTGATGGGTTGACAATTTTACTCCATATTAATATTGATAGTTTCTTCTCCACAACCACCCTTTGAAAAATTTCAAAATAAATTCAAACATTTAAATTAAACTTAATTTTTCATCAAACATTCCACCATACTTTAAATTTAATATAAGAAATTGAACTTAATTTTTCAACAAACATTCCACCATACTTTCAATTTAATATAAGAATAAAAAGGACTCTAAAAGTTTTATTCAATTTTCAATAAATAAAAATCATTTAAATATAATTAAAACAAAACTATGAATAAATCAAATATTTTATTTTTTATTCGATTATAAATAAACTAAAAGCATAAGAAAAAATAAAAAGAGTAATTAAACTTCCAAATTAATCAAATCCAAATCCATGATAGTTTTTCTCAAAAAGTAATTAAAATTTCCGATCAATCAAATCCTTCATTTTTTACCAATAGAAATCCATTAAAATTCAGAAGCAATCAAAATCTTTGATTTTTTTTCAAAAATAGCTTTTGGGGCGGCCCAATTGGCATGTACCCTGATATGAATTTTAAGAAAATAAAAATAAAAAGGAGAGAAATAAGAAAATTTTAAGAAACTTTACTCAGTCACTTTTTTTCTGATTAAAAAAAGAGAAATAAGAAAATTTTAAGAAACTTTACTCAATCACTCTTTTCCTTTTTCAGGTTCCTGGAAAATTCCAAATTATACTTCAACTCCAAGTCTCCACCAAAGTGACTTTAGTTTTATGGTTCTATCTGCAATCTAACGGACGTACACGTCAAACCTGGTGGAGAGCAACCTGCACCAATATACTACGCCATAAACGTGCAGCCTAAGTTTCAGACAGATTGCTTCTTGATTTTTACTTCCCCTAAATGCATTCATTCACGTTGTTCAGAGTTTCTGCATTCTCTGCTTTTCGCTACTCGAAGGATCGAATCGCAGCACCAGTAAATAACATCATGGAATTCCCACACGGGCGCCAACCCCATAACTGCCATCAAGATCACGAAGAAGAACGCCGCGAACAGCAACACCATCACCACGGTTTCCAGCCGAGCCCAGTCTTTCCCCGCCCTCCCAGCGCCGGAGAATACTATCCTCCCCCGGGAACCCAATTCCCAGAACCAGGTTATTATCCCCCACCGCCTCCGCCCCAGCCTTACTCACAGGTAGAACATCATGCCCACCAACCCTTTTCACAGGGAGAAGAACCTCATGCTAATCAGGGATTCGGGCATGTCATCCACCACGAATCTCATCATCCATTTCAGAGACCAGAATGCGAGACTCCCTCCGGTTCGTTCCCGCGACCTAGCTGTGGGTCTTCCGAGAATTCGTTCACGCGGCCAGGCTACGGGCCTCCGGGGGGTTCGTTCCCGCGACCTGGAGGTGAACCCGTTCTGCCGCGGGGGCAGGTCGTGAGGGTTTTTACCAAGGCTAATCCCGACTTTTCGCTCGCGATTCGTAACGGGTCTGCCGTTTTGGTCCATGCAAATTCCCATGACAAGCACCAGGTATTTTCGTTCCGAATTTTCTGGAAATCTATTTGGGATTTGTGGTGCTCTCGTTTTTCTGAGTTTGCTGATTTTATTTTACCTCTTGTAGCAATGGGTTAAGGATGAGACGTACAGCACCAAAGTGAAGGACGAGGCTAACTGCCCTTCGTTTTCTCTGGTTAATAAGGCAACCGGTCAGGCCCTGAAGCATGGACTTGGAGAAACCCAACCGGTAAGAAATCTTTTTTTTTTTTTTCTAGTTCTCTCTGAGATTAAAACAAAACGCAAATTTTAGTAAGAATGATGAAAAATTTTGGTCGATTCAACGAATTCCAAGCCGTTACTCAATAAGAAGCCCGATTCGAAATAGATCTAATAGATACTCTAATACCAAAGAGAGGTTTTCAAAGAGCAAAACCCTTGGGTTCAATTGATCACCAAGCGAGGGTAAGTGCAGTAAAGCATCGCCTCTTGGGTAACAAACAATTTATGTATTTCTCAATATAGAGTTTCTCGTCAAATTAAAAAAAAAAAATCTTATTTTTGTTAATTCCCTTACAAAACGATCACGTTGTCTTACTTATGAGAATTGCTCTCTTCAATTTCCAATACAAAGTTTTATGTTTAACAAAAAAACTTATAAAAAATTGTTTCATCTTACTTAATTTTAAAGAAAAATCAAACAAAAATTTATGTATTAAATTATTAAATTCAATAAAGATATTAGTGTTGTTGACAATTTGAGGCACCTTTGTTGAGATTGTTAAAATAAGAAAACAACTCTGAAAATCGATAAAAAAACATGCCACTCGGATATCACTACTCCAAAGACCCACGAAAGTCCATTGGAAGGTGTTAGCACTGAAGAGAGAAATAAAATGCACAGATCTTTACATAAACCAAAAGTTATAGATAAATTATGAATATTTATATTTCACTTAAATGCATCGTTGTCACACCATGCATGTGATCTTACATGCTACACCATGCATGTGATCTTACATGCTACACCATGCATGTGATTTAGCGTTTTGATAGGTCTCTATTTATTCAGGGTCCTATTGTGGCAACAAGCAGACTGATCGGTGCATGTGATGTGGAAGGGGAATATGATGGAACGGGGAAAGACAAAGAATCTTCTCTGCCCCTCATCATTTCGATCGATCATAACCGATAGAACCAACGACGACCACAAGAGGGGTTACATGGTGTGGGTTCACTCCAGCTGTTGAGGAATTGATAGAGAAAGAAATGAAGATCAACAAAGAGTACAAAGGCACGACAATTAATTATGTCAGGAGGTTTTTAATGATGTATGTGGATACAAAATTTCTTGTTGATAAAATAACTCATTTTAAGCAATCCTTTTGTCTCCCAAATGATTTTAGAAGGGAGTGTATTTACAAGTTTCAGGGGTTTTTCAAAGTCGTCAAGAGAAATGATGGTCTATACCTATACTTGAAGCTTACTTCATGGGATCCTTCATTGGATGTCACTGAATTAGAGAGGAAAGCAAAGAGAGCTACAATGAATGATGAGAACTCCACTCCATGTTTAATCACATTGCATTTTCTAGTTAGGTTCCCCTTGAGGTTCCAGAGGATTAGGAGGCATTATGAAGCAATTAAGAAATTCCCAACATTGTTGTATTTGTCTCCTTATGCGAATCCGAGCAACCTAGTACCTGGATCAAAGGAGTTTGGGAAACACACCACTGTGTTTTTGCACGAGATGTTGAGCTTCACTTTAGAGAAGAGGCTAGTGATAGACCATCTGATTTGGGTGTATAGGCAATTACGTGCAAAATAAGGGAAATTCTTTATCACTAGAGTTCGGTCTCTAAAGGAAGACAACTGGTGATGACAGAGGTACATAGTCATTCAGGGATGATCAACAAAAGAGGCGGGGATAGGTGGAAAGGTGCAGGGATAGGTGGAAAGATGATGTGGTATGCAGTATCGGTTGACAAGTTTTGCTTGGTTGATAGGTTTCAAGAAAAAAGCTATCCTTATATGCATGCCTTCAACATAATTAATGTTTACCTCAAAGTAATGAGGTCAGATCTAAAAGGTGCCCTTTACCCTTTACTTTTGTGTTAAAAGTCAATTAGAATATCATAAGCAAGCAATGGGTGCAAGTCTCCCTTGAATTTCTTTTACCCTTGCTTATGTGTTAAAAATCGATTAGAATATCATAAGCATTGGCTACTTGTTTTGTGCCAAAATATTTATTGATTTGTCTTTGCAACGTATTCAGACTCTGTAGCAACTAAGTGTTAATTTAATTTTGTTTATCCTAAGCTCTTATAAGCTTCTCATTATCTGCTCTATAGCTTTGCACTTCTTTTTGCAAGCTTCTCATAGTCTCAACTAGCTCCATAGGCTCCACCTTGCTTCTATGTCTATTGGACTCGGTCTCTACATTTTCCAAGTTGATGTGTAAACCTTTGATCTCATCCCCATGGTTGTAAGATCCTTGGGCATACTCCATATCTCTAGTCCTCATATAGGATTGTAATGTACCCTAGTCCAACTGAGGAACATTACGAGCATAAAACCCATTGAATTTAAGATTTTCTACTTAATATTCTACTGTAGCTTACCAACTACATATCACACACATATTTAACTATTTGACTAATAACATCGTTCTAAATGCATCTAACAACATATTAGAAACATGAATGCATCTAGTAAGAACACAACAAACACACAACATTCATATGAACCATTTACACAACGAAATATCATCATAAAAACATAAAAAAACCTTATTTGTATATATAATAACCAACTGACTGTGTACGAAGGATGAACCTCCCATCCATATGCATTGTTGTTCATTTCTCTCAACAACAGGCCACCCTCAAGTTGAGGCTGAGTCCACAAAGAGTTATAGCCCTCCCGATTGTCCATGCTCCACACTTAGCAGCCCAAACCCAGGTTCTATTCTCTTCCCCACAACTTGCACAACCCAAGGAATGGGATTCCCCTTCGCTGCACACAATTCCTCGGGCCTTCCCATTTCCCTCGAGGGATCTAGTGCACTTTGTTGGCCAGGAACCTCCTAGCTACTCCAGGAGTGCTCACAACAACCTTCACAAGGCTCTTGAGCCATTTCCTCAATAGGAAAACTCACTACAGGCTTACAACCCATTTTACAGGCGCACATGACACATTTCCATCATAAAACATAGCCCAATAATGGTTGCATTCAAGCACAACATGACTGATGCTCTTTTCCAACACTCCCCTCCCCTCTTGCTACCCAAAATATGCATGCAAAAATTGTCTTCTTTGGCCATATGAATTTCCTTTTCCTCAAGCTAGTTGACTACTCACTATGTCCAATGTTGATTGTACTTCAGCCCCATGCTCCCCAATAACTATGGGATGTGACTCTCGCACCTACCCTCTTACATGAGTTTAATGATTGGCTTTGTGAACACTCAATAACAACTAGAAGGTTATACACAAGAATAATAAAATTTAGGAATATGGGTTGGACTAATACCCATGAATAAAATCTCCCTTGGACCCCTCTCTCTTATGGAATCATAGCCCCCCCATTGTTTTCATCCCTCTTGAATTGCAACCAACGATTACTATTTTTTATTAATCATTTCAATCTATCAATATACAATTTGTCCCTCGACCACATTGAATCAATACAGGCTCTTCGTCCCAACACATCGACTCACCAACCTAATTCACATTTATACAATTACATTATAATTCGTGGGGATTAAAACTGGGAATGTTACAGGAACCAAATATGATTTTTCTATATCTCTAATTCCGCAAAAATGTGCATGCAATAATTACTTGTTAGAGTTAAGCATATTGTAAAATTGTCTTTAATTAAGCTACATGCCCTTTCCTGCCTTGATTTTTCAAAGAACACTAATCAACTAATCAAGATTCCGAGCTTTCAAATATATTCTCTTCTGAATTAACTTTCTGATGACTATGTGTTAATCTGATTTCTAAGCTAAAAGTTATGGCTTTCCAAAATCAACAGTTTCACCTCTTTTGCACTTGTTTCACTGGCACAAATATTCTCAAAGGCTAACTTATGCCACTCGTAAAAAGAAATCTAAAGAGAATCGTAATTTTTTTTTTATATTGGGCGTTGCTGTCATTCTTGATTTTGAACACACAACTCTCAGATTCAGGATCTGGTACTCCAACCAACTTTTGCATCAATCTAGATTTAACAACTTTGGCCTTTTTGCATTTCCTCCATACTTAGAATTTTTAGCAGAAAATGATTATTTCCCAAATGGACCAAATCTAGGAAAAACTTCCTCACTACAAAGTTGTATGGATTGATGAGTAGGTAAAATGCCGAGTAAATAATTTTTTCTTGATTGGTGATCTGGGGTCTTTTTTCCTCCTCCGAAGATTTCAAAAATCCCCAAAAAGTGTCTAGGAATAATAGATTTTTCTTTGTCTCGACACCTCCACTCCAACTCCTTTAAAATTTGGCCAAAATCCCAATTGGGTATCCTTGTGCCTGGGTTTTGAACTCTCTATAAAATTTTCATATTAATCTAGGTCCTAGTCAATGAACACCACCTTGATTTTTAAATACCACTATTTTGGATTTTATGGAAAATTTTAGCAGAATTAGTAAGTGGTCCTCACTGACAGTTTTGTAACCTTCCACATTACTGACTTACCATTTAAATTTCATCTAATTCCGAGTTGAACTGCTTCTGTTATGGCCAAAACAAGTTTTTGGCTTCATACTTTTTTTTTAGCTTTGTCCATCTTTCTTCTTTCCTTTTCTCATTTTTCTTTTTCTTTTCTCCTCTTTTCTTTCTTTCTTTTCTTATCTATTTTCTCTTCTTTCTTCCTTTCTCTTCTTCTCTTTATCGCATCGACAATTTATTCTTTGGCCGATATATTGCTCCAATGATTTATTTCTTGGTTCATACATCGTTTCGATAATTTATTTCTTGGCCAATATTCTCCCCTTTATTGCTACAATTTTTTTTTATTTGTCGCCGAGAATTATTATTTTTCTCGCCATGACTTCTTCCTTTATTGGTGAGATTTTTTATTTTTATCGTTGAGATTTTTATTTTTCTCGTCAAGACTCTTTCCTTTATTGATGAGAATAATCTTTTTTTCGTTGACGTTTTGGGTCATAAAGTTATTTTTCTCATTGATACGCAGTTTTTTCTTAAAATTTTTCTCAGTTCTTTCTTCTTCCTGTGTTGCTCCAAAAAAATATTTTTTCTTCCGCCGTTTCGCCCTTAATTTTTTTTCTTCCACTGGTAATTCTAGTATTGTTGAAACAAGTATTTTTCTTCGTTGATGTTTTGTGCCCAAAAATCTTTTTCTTTGACGATGTTTCATGCCCAAAAATATTTTTCTTCGTCGACGTTTCCCCCAGAAAAAGTATTTTTTTTCTTTCGCTCTCTTCCTAAAAAAATTTCTAAGTCTTTCTTTCTTCTTCCTTTCTTCCACTATTTCGCTAACGAAAAATATTTTTCATCGCCGATACATTGATCGCTAAAATTAATTTTCTTCGTCGATATATCATTGGTGAAAAACATTTTTCTTCACTGATACACTCCTTGTCACCAAGAAAAATATTTTTTTGTTGCGATACACACAATGTCTCCAAGTTTTCCCAACTTTTGACACTAAATCATTTTTTTCAATTTCGAGCTCGTGGATGTTGCAAAACCCAAAAACTCGGCTCTTTGAGCCAAGTTCAACCATGTAGTGGTCAAATCAACTCCCATACACCACCAATCATCATACAAAAATTAAAATTTAGGGCCTTGATCCGAATTTCGTATGCTAGGGAAAAACAAAATTTTCACCCAACCTTCGCATAGATTGAAGTTTTTCCATGTTGTAGCAGACCCGTGTAGGCCTGGTGTTGCAACTAACACTTTGATACCACTTTGTAGCACCCTCGCTACTAACCCAACAAAATTTTTCTGATAACCATTAAACTAAATGCATGCAACAAGATAAAAATGTATGTAGCTGACATAAATATTTAGAAACATGAATGCAATTCCATTTTATATGCACATAACAACATTTAAATTCTTAGAACACAGAGTAGAATGCACATCAATTAAAACCCATAAATAAAAATAATGAACAAAGATAAAAACACTTATCTTTTTAAGAAAATGTGCAACTGGCTATAGAGGATAGACGTTCCACCAAATTGTGGACTTGTTGCTCTAGTTCTCAACAACAAGTCACCCTCGAGATGGAGCTATGAATCCATAAGAAATGATGTCTCATAAGGGTGTATGTTGTCCATTCACAGTCCAATATAACCCATAGCATGCTAATTTCCTATAGTCATTCCAATCCACCATCTCTCCTTCCCCTCAACCTGCACAACCCAAGGAATGGGATCCCCTTCTTTGCCACACAGTCCCTCGAGATGGAGCTATGAATCCATAAGAAATGATGTCTCATAAGGGTGTATGTTGTCCATTCACAGTCCAATATAACCCATAGCATGCTAATTTCCTATAGTCATTCCAATCCACCATCTCTCCTTCCCCTCAACCTGCACAACCCAACGAATGGGATCCCCTTCTTTGCCACACAGTCCCTCGAGCTATCCTACTTCCCTCTAGGGCTCCAACACAAGTTGTCTAGGAAATCTCTATTGTTGGGGACTCCAGGAATGGCAGTGGCAACAAGAAAAACTTACAACATCAAGCTCACTTTCTCTAGGGTGGTTTCTTACATAAAAATCTCACTTGAGGCCTAACAATTTGCTTCTTCATGCAATTACAAGTCCAACCAGCTGCCCACAAAACCCATTATTGTTGTCTGTTGTCTTCAAGCTCTCTACACACTCATTTCCTCCCTTCTACCCAACTGTAAAATGTGTATGATACCAATTTGAATTTCCTTTTACCCATGTATGTTGACTCCCACATTCCCCAATGTTGATTGTACTCAGCCTCATGTTCTCAATAACTATGTGAGGTGACTTTTCCCACCAACTCTCTTACATATATTCAATGATTGAGGCTTTGAAACACTCAAAAGGGAAAATATAAGGTTCATACAAAAATATATTTTTAGAAAGGTGACTTGGGATTAATAGACATGAATAGTTCTCCCTTGGACCCTCCTCTCTTGTGGAAACTTAGCCTCCATGACTTTGTTCGTGTCCATCTGTAGTCAATTTCACATTTTATTTTATTATTTTCGATATACAATGTTTACATATTACATCGCTTGGCCCACKACTATAATCGTTAATACATTCAATGTAGTGTGAACAACATAACCTTGCACTTCTCCAAGATGTAAAACTTTTACCCCAAGCCTTGTATTTATAGCTTTGAATCCACTTAGATGGGTAAAACTAGAGGTTCTAACCTTACCCTAAGGTGGTTCATGAATGGATTGTGTCTTGTAATGGCCTAGCATGCACAATTTTGTCGCTAGCATTCTTCTATAGACTTAGATAAGTATTGGGGGTTTTTGTGACAACGATGTAGATTTCTTAGGATCATTGACGGTACCAACACCATTTTTTCTTTATTACCCCTTCAAGTGCCTTCTTGAGGGTTTGAGCCTTTTAATGATAATTGTAACCTTTATGGGGGAATACTTGCATTCTTTGGCATTTCCCTAAGGTTATTTTCCTTATACAACTACTTTTTAAGTTGGTGTGATGATTTTAATCACAACTGAGATTTTGTCTCTGTGTGATCTCTTTTAAGCTATAACACCATTAAAAAAGTTTGCATATCTTACGTTTGATCCTCTAAATACTTGATAGATTTGGTGTTAAGAATCTAAGTTGGTTTTTAAAAGTAATATAAAATATTCATTCAAAATAAATCTCTTACAAAAACTATCACAATATATTTCAATGTGAAAGCTTTCTATACTATGATTTCCAAAATATTAATCATTTTTCTCTTTGTCATTTATCTGAAAATAGAAAAATTACACATCAATTTAATAAAAAACAAAAATGTAAAAATAATAAACATGAAGCATAATTATATTTATTTATATACTCTTTTAGATTATAAAATAATAAATTTAGGTTTTGGCCCTTTTCAAACGAAGCCTTCCCAAAATCTAATGACCCAAATTGAGTTTGAAACACATTAAAATTAGATCTTCAAAATAACACATGTAGATTCATAAACAACCCCAAAAAGGGAAAACCTTCACATTTTCCTTCTTAACAAATAAATTGATATAAAATTGTAAACCAAATTTAATTTAAAATTGTTGTTTTCCAAAACGAATATTAAAACTTGATATAAAATTGTAAACCAAATTTAATTTAAAAATTGTTGTTTTCCAAAAAAAATATATATATTAAAACTTAGCTTTTAAAAAGTTTAAATAACATATTAAAACAAAAAAGTTTACGTAACTCTTATATTTTCAAAAATTTAATAATAATATCCGTTATTTATCTTTTCAAAACAGTTTTAGGGTTTATTATTTTTTTTTCTCAAAAATGATATTCCACTTTTTATATTTTCAAATATTTACTATTTTGTTGAAATAATTATGTTTATTCCTTGTACCAAAATCTCTTTATGTTTATGTTTTCAAATATTTACTATTTATATTTTCAAATATTTACTATTTTGTTGAAATAATTATGTTTATTCCTTGTACCAAAATCTCTTTATGTTTATGTTTTCAAATATTTACTATACTTTATTGAGATAATTATGCTTATTCCTTGAACCAAAATCTCTTTATGTTTTCAAATATTTACTATACTATTATGGAAATAGTTATGCTTATTCCTTGTACCAAAATTATTATTGTTATCGTTGAGCCAATTATGCTTATTCCTTGTACCAAAATTCTTTTCCAATCAATGTATAGATGTTCACATGTCATTTTTTTTTAAAATTATTATCGTATGTTTCTCACGGGCAATGATTTATTTAGGATGCATATTCAATTTATCCATAATTCATTTAATATACTTTATGAATGCAGAAATGATACACAATGTTGCTTAATAGATTAAGCAAGATTTTCTAATTTATTTTTTTAATTAGAATGTTGTTATACATCAATTTCATGTGGATTTATGAGATTTTCTAGTTTGTAAGATAAATGATTTAAAATTAAAAATTAAAAAAATATATATATTTAAATAAATAAAAATAAAATTTTATGTTAGAATTATATTGGTTTTTTTTTACATAGATTGGAGAAGATTGTATTTATAAAAAAGGCACGACCAGGATTGTTAATTACAAAGGAAGAAGTTGGAAATAAGGGTAGTCCAGCTATATAATTATGTTAGTTACAAGCAAAATTGATCCTAGACATCTTTCAAGAGGAATTGGTTACATGCAAAATTGTTCCTATACCGAGTCTGTTAAAAAAAGGTAAAACAACGCCTTATTAAGGCTTATAAATTCAAAATTCTACCTTACTATTCAGTTTTTACGAGATCCTCATCGAGAGGTGGCTCAAGAGCCACATTCAAGTCTAGGAGGTCTTCACTGGATCCTAGTCTGTTGCCGACTTCCTCATTTTGACTCTGTGTTGAAGAGTTTGGAGAGCTCACGTTCAACCTAGCCTTCATTGCCTCCCCTTGCCGATGAAGGAAATTGACTTCATCTTGCAGTTGTTCAATTAGCGTTCGATGTTGAGCTAGTGTTTCCAAAGTGAAAGAGAGGGTTGAGCTGAGGGATTCAATTATGAGGGAGAGACGTTGAGTGGTGGTGAAATTATCATCCACCAGTTCTTTCTCCAAATTCGCCCGAGCTTGCTGCTAAGCATTCTCATGAGCCATGACAAGAGATACACTTCTTAAATCAATTTGACCAGGGACTATAACACCAGTGCAATTCAAATTGTAATTTCCCAAAGTACCAGAGGGACCATACTAGTCTAACTTCTTCTTGATCAACAAAATTTGCAAAGCTTTCTCTCCCTCTGCTAAGAACGAAATCGAGATTGTTGACTCCCTGAGAGGGAGATGGAGTTGACAATAATGGGGGAACAAAATCAAACTTCATATTATATCGTGGTTTAGAATCACCTTGGTGCATGAATATAGACAACTTCGAATTATCCCACGGATCGAGTGTCTTTCATACGTCGAGGTGGCCTGTACTGGCTGAGTTTCCACGCTGAAATTCATGATGACATACTTTTCATTTAACCTTAGATTAGGTGTTGTATTGGATGCTCTGTCGTTGCGATGTACTTTGTGCCATGGAGTCCCACGAGGGAAGTTCGCGGGGAGGTCGATCTTTGCCATGGATGAAGCTGAGAATGGGCTTGTCCTGTGATTTCCCACGAACCAGGAGATATTGGGAGTACTTCTCGGCTCCTTTAAGGACTTTCCCAACCTGCATGAGCCCTCCAGGTGTCGAGCCACGAGAATCCTGGATCCAGGTGGCGCTGAAATGACGTGGGATCAAGACATTAAGGAGGGGATGCGAAGAGAACCGACCCCTGAACTTTCATATGTCCAGGGGCCATATTGATTCCCTGATTGGCCATGTTATTAGTTGCTTCATTATTTCCGCGGAGGACGTGGAGGAAGTTTGCTTGTATGGGGGACATAAGCGATTTGGTCATATCTATGATTCTCTGTAGCTTAGTATTGTTTGGAGTGGTTCCCATAGCAAAATGACGAATTATATCTTTTGAATCCCCTACAATTGTGATACGTTTTAGCTGTTGTTCCTAGACTAATAGTACTCCTTAGTATATCGCATTAGCTTCTGCCATATTGTTGGAATTTATGTCCAGGTTCCAAGAAAAATCTAACAAACGTTGTCCTCTAGGACTATACAACACTCCTCCCGCACCTGCCTCCCCTGAAGAATTATATTGATTTAATAAAATAATAATAATAATAACTTTTAGATTATAATAATACAAACAAATAATATTTATTTTGTGATTTATATGTGGAGTAAAAGACACTTAAATATTTTTTTGTTTAGTTTTTTATTTAAATCTAAATTTAATATAAAAGACAATGACACTTAGTTAGAATTATATTCATAAATTTTGTTTTGTGGGATTTTGGTCTTTTTTTTCATAATTTGAGTTTAATCAATGGAAAAAATTTGCTTATGAAAATGTTGCCTCTATGCAAATCAATAAAAGATCTTAAATTTTTGAAAAATAAATGTTTTTTAATTTTTTTTTAAGGAATAAGTGAATCTTATAAGAAAATGATCTTTTTTGAAATTACAAATTTAATAGCTTATTAATTTTGACTTAAAATTTTATGAATATAAAATACAATTAAATCAGAGCAGTTTACATTTAGATCATCCAAATATAATAAACACAATATTTATCTGAATAATAAATCAATATTTATTTAATATATATTAAATAAGAGTTCAAGTTATAAGAAGAAACCATAAAACAATGACAATATTTTTTTTCACAAAAGTTGGTGGAGTTTAATTTCATTAAAAGGTGTGGCTGGGGTCGCAAAGTACAAAAAGAGTCGTCTAGAGAATAACACAAAATTCTGGATTCTCCACAACAACATTCATCCATCTACCTAAATCAAAACTCCTATCTCTCAAGATTTTGAGTTCACTACAGACCTTTACAGAGTATATTCTATAGAAAATACCAAAAATACATATTACAAAGCAAAACATAGCTATTCAAAAGGTGGTTTGTCATTTGGAACCTCATCCTCTATAAGTGGATTTTGGATCGGACCATTCAAATAAGGAATCAAAGCCACATCCATCATAGGCGAGGAAGCCATCGCCAACCCTGAGACAGAGGTCGACAAAGTTGACCGAAGTTGTATCTCCTCCATTTGCAACCTTAGTTCTGCCACTTCGTCTTGTAGTTGTCCCACCATCTCTCGATGTTGCACTAGAGTATCCATGACGAAGGAGACTGTCGAATTTAGTGTGCTAACCGAAATTTGTAGCGTATGTTGTTCTACCATCTCGTATTCATCTATTGGCCCTTCCTATTGTTCACCACCTGCACCATTGGCCATTGCTTCAACGTTTAAAAAGATGAGAAATCCTAACCAAAGAGAGATGCACTAGAGGCTACAAATTGCACGCCTGAACATAGTCAAGAGACCCCCACAACCAGCTAACTGAAAGCAATTCCCACCGGGCTCGAGAGGAAACACAAATATTCAGAGCATAAATCTTTCCCAAGAAGCTAAAATTTTGCAAGATAAATAGTAGCCAGTGATTGACATTCCCATGTCAAATCCATCTAATCTCCGACCTTCCATCAACTTCATGGTCCAACTCCTAGACATATTACCTTCCCACTAGTCATGCCAAATCTCCCCCCGACTCAACGTGAATAACCACTCCATGTAATAAAAATGAGCCGCCATTAAATCCACACACAAACACTCATGGAAGCTAACAAACGTAAAGTGGTCTTTTAGTCATTCCTGTACCTCTCGAACCCTTCCATTATTTGAAATGATGAGGAACATCCCTGAAATTGACAGTTCCCTTAGGTGAGGATCCAAGAACCTCCTCATGTGTGCATTCCACATACGATGAACCCTTATCCCATGAGTCTCACTCCCACGAAGTCTCTGAACCTTCAACTACTTCTAAACACCACGGAATGTCGGGACACTACAACCCTCACCCACTATAACATCCTTATCAATACATGTCACTCCACATGAGAACACCAAGCCCACATAACCCCCGTGGGCCCCATAATTAATTAAGAAGAAAACATTAGGGAAGGGGGACAAAATGAACCTCCCCATTTATCTATGAGGATCCAGGGGCTAGACCTATGGTATTATTGGCCATTTCATCGGCTTGGGTGTTGTTTTCCCTGAGAACGTGAAAACAATGTGAAGAGAAGAGGTTTAAAATGGGTATGGTGTGACCAATGATGACCTTCAATCCCACATCCTTTGGTTTCGAGCCTGCCACAAAATACCTTATTGTGTTTTTTGAGTCACCAACAATGTTCAACTGAGATATTTGACGGTCTTTGGTGATCTAAAGCTCCATTTTCCCAATAAGGGATTGACTAAGGAGGGCCAGGAGACTCGATGGATCTATTATGAATACACCAACTGCCAGAACTTCTTAGCAAACTCGCATTCTAAGAGTAAATGTGAAATGGATTCTAAATTCTGCCTACACAAGGTGTGTAACACCCTGTTTCCCCCAGTTTGTAAAAATAACTGGACTGGCCAAGAACTGTGGCAAACTCAGAAATGTGAATATGTGATGTGAATGGACCTTGTGGAAAAGGTCGATGAATGTGAATAATATTATGAATTTATATT
>ML808846.1:113994-128141 GCA_009831015.1 Picea engelmannii
AATATGTACATGATGCTAATCATATAATTGACTGGTCTGTGATCCAGGTGGAACCGGAGGGAGAATTTCTACCAGAACCCCAATGCATATTGGACAGAAAGGAAACCCCGCTCCGGAACCGAACCATTGCACAGGTCAAGGTGTAGTGGAAACATTTTGGCCCAGATGAGGCTACATGGGAAATGGAGGATGCCATGAAACATGTATATCCGATTTTGTTTGCATCTGAACATGCATGACATGTTGAAAGATAGAACATCGAGGACGATGTTCCTTTAAGGGGGAGGGAATTGTAACACCCTGTTTCCCCCAGTTTGTAAAAATAACTGGACTGGCCAAGAACTGTGGCAAACTCAGAAATGTGAATATGTGATGTGAATGGACCTTGTGGAAAAGGTCGATGAATGTGAATAATATTATGAATTTATATTGCAAGACTGTTGAGAGGGGATATGCTGAAAAAGAGACCATGATGGTTGCAGAAAGGCGGTGGAAGGCACCTGGAAAGGTGGCGTTAACTTCCACCGAAAATCAATACCGTATTTGGACTCCACTAACCCGGAGAACCAAAAGCAGCTCGATGGCCCCGAATTAAAGGTCTCGCAGGCTGGTAGGTGTATGGCTCCTCAGGAGTTAATGAGGGATGGGGAGGTGAACCACCCATCCGTAGAGTCGTCAGGCCTGACCAGCGCGAGGGAAATCGCGCCACACGCAACCTCGCAAGAGGATAAGGCGTGGGGGGAGAAGCGATTGGGGGGAGACGCGAGGGGAGGAAGAGAACTCTGGCTATATGCAGAGTGGGTGATAACAGAGAGGAAGGAGAGTAACCTTTGCTCCTGGTCACTGGCAAATAGAGACGCAGTCTCACAACATTGTGGTCTCAGCTCGGGGGTGGCTAGTGGTAAATCCGCTGGGAGTCGCTGAACCTACGGTTGGGTGGAAATGAGCACCCCTCTCAGCAGTTGCACTCACTTTTGGTTTTATTTCTGATAAGTGTTTTACATATTGTATCTTGAAATTCATATGCTGACATATATGCTCATAAATTGTGAAATTGTGAACGATTACAGTATAAGAATGTATGTGCAGTGTTTTGATAAGAAATGGTAGATGTATGCTTATAATAGAAAGACCACGCATGGCTTATGTTGATAAATGAATTTAATTATGCACAAGTTGAACCAAGTCAGACTTCAAGTCCGTTCTCGGGAATTTGTTTCCCCTTATCTGTCTCCAGGAATGCCCCGGAATAGATCTCTTCATAGAGATTCCCTCCTTGAAAAGGTTTACCAAGAACTTGGAAAAGGACTTGAATGTGCAAGTCCTAACAACCCTGTACGAGGAGGAATGCCCCTCTTAAAATCACGAAGTAGCAGCGTAGGGATAAGTATCGATCGACGAACGAGATCACGTCGAAAGATCCATGGTCATTCACGACCGTTAGATTGACGAAAGAAACAAGGGTGTTACATACCTTGCCCCTTTTCCTTTATCTTCGTGAATAGCGAGGACATCGGGATCGTAGATCCCCAAGGTCCATGAGAACATCTGGACCGTTGATTTTTCCACGTCTAGGAAGTTGTGGGAGAATGCACAAGTTCGGAACCTGTCTGAGTCGTCATATCTCGGCTGGAAAACCCGACAGCCGTTGGAGTTGTTAAGAGATGCATGAGGGTTAAGCCCTCGTGAACAAGGGCGAAAGTCTCGAGAGAGGAGTCGGTATCGGGGATTCGAAATTCGGGATTCCGAGAGTCCTGATGACAAGGGATCGAGACACTCCATGGTGAAAGTCTCGATATAGACCTAGACCGTCCATCCGTGAAGGACACATGGCGAAGATCGAGAGTCCATCGGTATTTCGGATACCAGGGATTCGAGTTGACAAAGGATTTGCGTCACTGGGGGTCGTAAGTCACGAAATCGCGAAACAACAAGGACCGTTCATCTGAGGGAGGACACGTGTATGATAATTCCTTGACCCCTCTCCGCCTTTGCAAGCAATGCACGAACAGGATCCCTTCGGAGGATCCCAGGGTCTATAATGACCGTTTGATTTAAGAAAGAGACGTAGGCATTAATGCCACGACCCCTTCTTTTTCCCTTGCAAGAGATGAAGGAATCGGGACCATAGACCTCATGGTCCATGGAAGTGCCTGGACCGTCCATCTATAGAGCACACGTGGCCGCTGGTAAGCGCTTCGGCGTTTTGACACCCGGGAAACAAAAGGGCAAAGACCCCTTGTCTTCGCGAGTAGCGAAATTTTGATCACCGAAGCCTCGAAATGGCGTGAGGTGTGATTAAGATTGAGAAAAACCGAGATTGGATCGTGAGCGTTGATCATCCCAAAAAGACCACGACCGTCGATCTTCGTTGAGGGTCATCGCGGTCCATCGAAGGGACACGTGGTTGTCGGTCGACATTTCGGCATTTCGGCATCTGGGGAACCAAAAGGCAAGAAACCTTGCCTTCGCGAGTCACGAAATCCCGACACCCAAAATTCCGTGGACCGTTGGATCCACGCTCCTAAGAGCCATCGATCTCTTACACGACTTTCCATATCGAAATTCGGAGATTCGAATGACGAAGAGTCTTGGAGTCGTTGTATTTCGAACTCCCGAGTACCGAAACCCCGAAAGGATCCATACCGTTGGATCAAGGGAGGCTTACGACCATTGATCTCCCTTTGGAGGGAAACTTTGGAGACCTCGGAAGTTTCGGGGATTTGAATGGGGAAAGGTAGAAGTCGTGTATCACGATTCCCCGAATCGCGAAAAGTCGATAAGGTCTTGGATGGCTTAAGCGCGTGGACACGGTATAGGGTCACGTAGACAAGACCCCAAGAGAGAAACTTTCCCCTCGCTAGCCCCGTCGGGGTTCGACGTTTCGTTGTTTCAAGCTTCGGGGTTTGCAGAGTCGAGAGACTCGACATTCTGGTAGCACCGAGTCGCGAAGTGCGAAAAGACGTCGTGTTGATTCGACCCATAGTCGTGAACTACAATCATAGTGGAGGTGAATAAAGGAAAGAGCTAGCCTGTGCCAAGCCCCGTAGGACTTCGGGGATCCTGATTGTTGAGAAATCAACGAAAAAGTTTGATTTTCGTAGTGGGTATGTGACAAGGTGTAACATAAAGGATCAAGAAAACCTATTTTACAAAGATTTTCCCTAATGAGATTTTTCCCGTGAGCCAAGGTCAAAAATATTAATCTTTGGAATCCCATCATTATGCCAAATATTTAACTAGACATTTGATTTCTTAGGCATATTACCTTGGTGGAGCAAAGCGACATATCCACCCTTGAACGTGTACCCATTTTCTCCCCAACCTCTACTACACATGGCTTGCTTTTGAATTGGAGTTGCACCCTGAAGCTTTATCAGAAAAGGGTCAACCAAATCCATGAGGTGCTAAGGAACCTCCCCTAAGTCCCAACTTGATCAGGTACCTGCTGAATCCTAGCTAGAAATGTCAAACAATGAAGACTTGTTAGATTTCTCAAACCAAAATCTTGGAGGGGAAAGAGAATGATCCTGCATCAGGGGAGGATTTTGCCAAGAAGCTATCCCGCCAAATTTTTATATTCTTTCCATTCTCTAGGATCTAGGTGAGGAAGTTTTGAAATAACATAAGAGAGGCTCTGAGAACCTTCCAAATTGGTGAGCCGTTTTTAGCCAAGGGGGGGCTATCAAGACACCTCCTTCGATCCCCAACGAAGTATTTTTTAAGGAATTTTTTCCACCAGTCTCGATCACCTGTGACTAGCCTCCAAAAAATTTTAGAGCCAAGAGCTATATTAAACATACCTGGATCATGAACTCCTAGGTCACCATGCTCTTTTGGGGATCTTACCAAGAACTAGTTCACTAAATGGAAGCGAATCATATTCATTCCCCCCCCCCTTGCCATAGAAAGTTTCAAATTTCTTGAGATAGATCTTTTTTAATACATGTTGGATTCAATAATGAAGAGAATTGAAAAATTGGTAGCTTTGAGAGTACTAATTTCACCATCACCARCCTCCTAGCTGGGTTTAACCATAAGGCTCGCCATGACATGAATTTTTCTTTGATTTTTTGGAAGATAATTTGTCAGGCTTCAACAGGTAGATATTGAAGACATATCAACATCCCCAAATATTTAAACGATTTCCAGCTTACAGTAAATGGGAATTGGAAAATGTTGGCAATGACCATGAGAGAATGAGCATTCAAATTCCATGCATACAACGTTGGCACCTTATGCTTTATGGAATCTTGGTATTTTCAATAAAAACGTTGACCCTGTAATTTGCTCCATTTTTGTTTTACATTGTCTTAAATGCCCTTTATAAAACTCAATTGATCACTAAAAATGTTGACCCCCGTAATTTGCTCTATTTTTGTTTTACACTTTGTCTTAAATGCCCTTTATCAAGCTCGAGTGTACCCTTGCAAGGAGGATGTCATGCTAAAAAATAGTGTTTACCTCAAAGTAATGAGGCCAGATCTAAAAAGTGCCCTTTACTTTTTACAAATGTGGTAAAAGTCGATTAGTGTATCATAAGTAGCGGGTGTAGGCCTACCTTGAATTTTTTTTACCCTTTACTTTTGTGTTAAGATTCGTTTAGAATAGCATAAGCATTGGCTACTTGTTTTGTACCAAAATCTTTATTGATTTGGCTTCACAACATATTCAGATTCTTTGGCAACTGAATGTTAATTTGATTATGCTCCTCTTCAACTCTTATCATCCTTTTGTTGTTTTCTCTATAGCTTTGCACTTCTTTTTGCGATCTTCTCATAGTCTCAACGAGCTCCATAAGTTCCACCCTGCTACATTTCCCAAGTTGATGTGTGAACCTTCGATTCCATCCTCGTGGCTATAAGATTCTTGGGCATTCTCCATATCTCTAGTCCTCATATAGGAACCGAATATGATTTGCTTATACCTCTAATTATGCAAAAATGTGCATGCAACAATTACTTGTTAGAGTTAAGCATATTGTAAAATTGTCATTAATTAAGCTACATACCCTTCCTTGCCTTGCTTTTTCGGAGAACACTGATAAATGAATCAAAATTCTGAGCTTTCAAATATATTCCCTTGTGTATTATCTTTCTGATGATTGTACTTATGTCTCAATTTGATTTATGAGCTAAAAGTTATGGCTTTCCAAAATGAACAGTTTCACCCTTTTTGAACTTGTTTCACTGTCACAAATAATCTCAAAGGCTAACTTGTGCCACTTGTAGAAAGAAATATGGAGAGAATAAATAAAACTTTTATATCGAGCGTTGATAGTATTCTTTATTTTGAACGCACAACAACTCTTAGATTCAGGATATGATACTCCAACCAACGTTTGTATCGATTTGGGTTTGACAATTTTATCCTTTTTGCATTTCCTCCAGACTTAGAATTTTTAGCAGAAGATGACTATCTCTCAAATGGAGCAAAACTAAGAAAAACTTCCTCAGTTCAAAGTTGTCTGGATTGATGAGTACGTAAATTATTTTTTTCTTTCGCTCTCTTCCTCAATTTTTTTTTAAGTCTTTCTTTCTTCTTCCTTTCTTCCACCATTTTGTTGACGAAATATATTTTTATTCCTCGGTACATCACTGACGAATTTTTTTTCTTCGTCAATATATTATCGACGAAAAATATTTTTCTTCGTTGATACACTCCTTATCATCGAGAAAAATATTTTTCTACGACGATACACACAGTGCCATCAAATTTTTCCAACTTTTGACACTTAGTCATTTTTTTAAAATTTTGAGCTCGCGACCATCGTGGCTATACTGGAGATAAAAAACTCAGCTCTCTGAGCCAATTTCAGTGACATAGTGGCCAAATCAACCCCCATACACTACTAATCATCATACCAAAATCGAAATTTAGGGCCCTAAGCCCAATTTCGTATGTTGAGCAAAAACGTAATTTTCACCCTACATTCACACAGACTGAAGCTCTGCCTTGTTGTAGAAGACCCATGCAATCCTGGTGTTGCAACCAGTTCTTTGATACCACTTTGTAGCAACCTCGCTACTAACCCAACAATATTTTTTGATATCCATTAAATTAAATGTTTGCAACAAGATACAAATGTATGCAACTAAGATGGATATTTAAGAACATGAATACAATTCCATTTTATATGCATACAACAACATCTAAATACTCAAAACATAGAGTAGAATGCACATAAATTAAAATCCATAAATAAAAGCAGTGAATAGATATAAAAACACTTATCTTTGTAAGCAAATGTGCAAACTAGCTCGAGAAGATAAACGTTCCATCAAACTGTAGACTTGTTGTCCCAATTCTCAATAGCAAGTCATCCTTGAGTTGGAGCTATGAATCCACAATAAAGGATGTCTCTTAAGGGTGTCTATTTTCCACTTACATTCCAATATAATCCACATCAAGCTATTTTCCTATAGCCATCCCAATCCACCAACTCTCTTCCCCTCAACCTACACAACCCAAGGAATGAGATCCCCTTCTCTACCACACGGTCATTTAGGCTATCTCACTTTCCTCCAGGGATCCAACACAAGTTGGCTAGAAAATCTCTCTTGTTGGGGATTCCAGGAATGCCAATTACAATGGGAAAATCTTACAACATCAAGCTCACTTTCTCTAGAGTAATTTCTTACATAGAAATCTCACTCTGTACGCCTAACAACCTGCTTCTTCATGCTATTACAACTCCATCCAACTACCCACAAAGCCCATTATGGTTGTCTATTGTCTCCAAGCTCTCCACACATTCATTTCCTCCCTTCTACCCAAATGTAAAAATTGCCTACAAAACCCATTCAAATTTTCTTTTACCCATGCATGTTGACTCTCACATCCCCAATGTTGATTGTACTCAATGCCATGCTCTCAATATCTATGTTAGGTGACTTTTCCCACCAACCCTCTAACATGTATTCAATGATTGGGGCTTTGAAACACTCAAAAGGGAAAATAGAAGGTTTATACAAAAATATATTTTTAGAAAGGTGGCTTGGGATTAATAGACATGAATAATTCCCCCTTGGACCCCCCTCTCTTGTAGAAACTTAGCAACCATGACTTCATCTGTGTTTGTCTGTTGTGGATGTTATTTAATTTTATTATTTTCGATATACAATGTTTATATATTACATCGCTTGGCCCACGATCATACATCGTATTTACATTATACATTGCTAAACTAGGGATTACAAATTGAGATGTTACATTTATTGTAGTGTGAACAACATAACCTTGCACTTCTCCAAGATGTAAAAATTTTACCCCAAGCCTTGTATTTATAGCTTTGAATTATGCTTTGAATCCACCTAAAGGGGTAAGACTAGAGGCTCTAACCTTACCCTAAGGTGGTTCATGGATGGATTGTGTCTTGTAATGGCCCAACATGCACAATTTTACAATTTGATAGGAAGCCTTGGTTGTCTTTGACAGGAGGTTTTACAGTGTTTATCATAGTATGCATGTAGATATCAGACCCACAGAGACTGTTTCCATGGTGTACTATGTCATGGCTCAACATCCAGAGCTTGTTCTTCTCCTGTGAGAAAGGAAATATTCATCGTTAAGACATTTGTTTGAAGATGTTGTAGAGGTCGAAGAGAACATCAGGGCTAGCAAGTGGGTTCATAGGCAGGCATATCTCGAAAATTTGCATGTACATGAGCAAGAAGACTGTCAATTTGTTACAGATTCTGAGCAAAAAGATAGTGAATATGAATCAGATCTAGAACAACAACAAGGAAGTAGGTATGATTCACAGTTGGAATCAAGTTCTTCAACATTTGCATATTTTTCTATGGGCAGGAATGCATATCAATCTTATGATCAGTTTCCAGAACATTTTGAGCATGTAGCAGTGGCTGATTGCATAGATAATTGTATGTTCTTGGTTGATCATAGTTATGATGTTCTAAATCCTGTTGCACCTTTATCTTGTGATCATTCTTATGAAGAAGAGATGACAATTGTTGATGATCAAGAGTTGGTTTCAAAAGAACAAGGAGGACATTTATTTGCAAGCAAAGAGAATTTTACAGAGGAGCAGCCTAGTCTTCTAAAGCAGTGAGGATTCTGTCACATTGTTCACGATCCTGTGGCCATATACATGGAGTCATACATTTCAGATTTTCTAAAATTTTCAAATTGCATTACTTCACCAATACTCACAGGCGAGTATGGTGTTATGAAAGGTTTCCAAGACCACACTATAGAGCCTTTTCCTTTATTAATTAAGGAAAAGCATCGGGTGGAAATCAACTATCCTAGTCTCGCAGAAAACACAGAGCAACATGTAAAGGAGGAGCTTAGTGGACAATTTATGTCCTGTCCAGAACCTGTAATTGAGCAGGTATCACCTGGTATCAACCAGCCTGCATCAGTTCTCCACCCACCTGTGCACTCTGAGAACATCACACGACGGGTGAGCCGCAATAAAGGACAAGAGTTAATTTCTTGCCAGTTGAGCTCCCCTGATTATAAATTTTGTGACCCTGTGGGATTATATATGGAGTTGTGTTTTCCAAAAGCATTGGAGCCTGCAGATTTATTCACCTTATCATCATTTGGGGGTATAGTCAGTGTTCCAAGCCATGTCCTCGTTTTGTTGTCATACTTCCTTAGCCTTTTGTGGATTATCTGCAGTAAAGAAAAGGATCATATTACCAGACAGTCTGGGTGGCTATGGTGGAATTTTGCTTTCACCTAGCGATTTGTAAAAATCAGTTAGCTTAGGTTTTTGTACATAAATAAGCTCTATCAGGAGCAGGTGTGTTTGCTTTATGTTTGCAGGCAGAATAGTGTGCGAGTCAGCCTGGATTCCTCAGCAAGATGTTTTTTAGCATGACTCCATAGCCCAATACTAAGGCACTGAAACTACAAAAAGAGTTCTTAGAGCCTCACAGGGAGGACTCTATCCCCCATGGAGCCTAATGTTAACACATATCCTCGTTCTTCCGCCTCAGCTCTTGCATGTTTATGCCCACATATTCTCAGTCGTCGTTTTTTCACCATAGCCTCCCACCTGGTCGTCGTCCAGTCAACTTTCATGTCGTTTGCGCCAGATCATCATCATCATCCAACGTAGATCCAGATGGCCAAGAGCAGGGTAAGGTCGTCACGTTTCCAGGTGCCGAGTTGACTTAGGCCTATCTGGACCCTGAGAAAGACAGTTAATGAAGTTGGGGAGCGGTGGTTGAACATCGTTTCCCCCATAAATGGAAATCTCAAAAGGACTGTCAGCAAGTCGGCTCGTCTGCAGGTCCCTCTCGAAACCCGAAAATCAGCAAGAGTCGTATGATTCATAGGGACACGTGGCACCAGATCCAATGATTCGCGGTTTTGCAAATCGGAGATTTTAGCATGGAGTTATTTGGATATTTTGGCATGGCGGATGGTTGAGCTAGGCTTCCGTATTGTAAACTTTTGAGGAAGAACTTTGGTTCTCTGGTTATGTATTTTGATCTGAGACTTCTTGTTTAATGAAAATCAACTTCTTTTTCATCCTATTTGCCTCTGATACTGAAGTGTCCATTATTGAAGGATTCACATTGATTGTTTTGACTGTATTGTAATGTATATTTGATTGTAGTGTTGTTATTTACATTCTTCAGTTTCCTGAAGTGTTGAATCCAAGAGGATCTTGTGTTTGAAGCTTTTCCTCCTTAGGCTATTGGAAGACCTGATGTCTACGACATACCTCTACACTCTCCTCACCAAAGTCTTCCCTCTACTCACCCTTACTCCAACTTACTAACTGAAGTTAATTAATACCTCACCTGCATGTGCATACCAGTCCATTTTTCTGAGTTAAAGCGATATCATCTTGAGTCTGCACCCATTTGACCTCTTTAAAATTATTTGTGACATACAAACTGATGGGTACTGGGCTTACTCTCTCTGCAATCACAGAGTGACTTCTAGTGCTAACACGCCCAACCTTGGGGTGCCCCTTATGCCAACGTGCTCCATCCATCCAATCAACTCGACATCTTGGGTGCGCACACCCCTTAGGTGACTTGGGCAAACTCTCCTAAGTTCACCCCTCCATGCCTTAGAATATTTTCCCTTCATCGATGGAGTGCCCAAGTATCGCCCTCAACTCCTTGCTAAATTTCTTGTCGTCTAACTTCAGTTGCAAGGCACCTTGGGTTGAGTCATTCCTTGGCACATTGCACGCCAAAGGTGTTGATATTATGGTAGTTGCGGGAAGTATTAACCTCCACTTGTGACCTTTGATGAGATTAGAATATTCCAAGAAGCAAGAGAAACCCTAAAAGACTTGGACAATAACCCTAGAAGAGAAGTCAACTAAAGAAAATATTTTATATTGAGTCTTTAGCCTCCAGAAGAAGTCGTCCCAGACAGCTTAGAGAAAGAGTATAAACACAGGACGCCAGTTCTCATTTGAGACAGACATCTCGAAATTGCAGAAATCCTCTTGTGCGCACTGCAGAAATCTAGTAGTGCACAAGTATGGGGAGCAGTTGCAGCTATAGTTCTTGCAACCTGTAATTTTGATCTTTCTGGGTTGGAATCTCTGATCTGTCTTGGTTATCTTTGCTTGGTGCATTAGCCTTGGTTGGCTATTGTTTTGCTACCAGAATTCTTCTCTCTGTCAAGGTCAAGGTGCTCAGGGGTGGAATTCGTGCCTATGGTTGGGTGAAGGATATGAATCCAGAAGAAGTCCCCACTGCATATTGAAGGAAATGACTCCAGAAGAAGCCTTCTTAGGAAAGAAACCTAATGTGGAACACTTAAGAATCTTTGGATTCCCTGTTTGCATTCACATCCCCAAGGATAAAAGGAAGAAATTAGAATCCTTGGGAAAGGAGGGCATATTCATGGGATACAATGAATCATCCAAGGCCTACATAATCTATATCCCAGAACAACATAAGGTTGAAGTCAGTAGAGACGTAGCCTTCAATGAAAATATGGCTTTCAAGAAATCCATAGAAGAAACTATAGAAGAAGAAGAGTATGAAGAGCCTAAAGAAGAAAGCACATGTCTTCTAGAAAGTCAGAATGAAGAAACATAACAACTTGATCATCCGATGCAACCATGTGAAGTTATTGAATCAGACATTGTACCAAAAACCAAGAAACGTCCAGCTTGGCTTGAAGTTACTATACAAGAAGCATAAAGACTCAAAGCCCCAAGTGGCACCTTCAGAAAAATTGAAAATCCCAAAAGATTCTCCAACTATGCAGCATGTATGATAAAGCCTCTAAATGAAGAACCCACCACATTTGAAGAGGCAGCTCAGAAGAAACAATGGAGAGAAGACATGACAGAAGAACACCATTCCATAATGAAAAATGATGTATGGGAAATTGTGCCTAGACCCAAAGAAAAATCAGTAGTAACTTCAAAATGGGTCTATAAGATCAAACATGCAGCAGACAGAAGCGTGGACAAATACAAAGCAAGGTTCGTAGCTAGAGGGTTCTCCCAGAAGGAGGAAGAAGACTATGATGAGACATTTGCTCCTGTTGCCATATATACTTCTATTAGAACCATTATGTCGTCTGTTGCTTCCATGGGATGGAGTTTACATCAGATGGATGTAAAGACAACTTTTCTCAATGGAGCAATCAAAGAAGAAGTATACATTGAACAACCTCGAGGATTTGAAGTACACTCAAGAGACACTCATGTTTGCATATTAAAGAAAGCCATGTATGGACTCAAGCAAGCTCCAAGAGCTTGGTATTCCATAATAGACAACTACTTAATAAGACTTGGTTTCTCCAAGAGTCATGCGGATCCAAATCTCTACTACAAAGTCGTGAACAATGCACCTGTGATTCTACTACTATATGTCAATGATTTATTCTTGACAGGAGAAGAGTCTCTCATCACCCAGTGTAAGAAGGAACTAGCTTCTGAGTTTGATATGAAAGATCTCGGTCTCATGCATTATTACTTGGGACTAGAAGTATGGCAGAAGCGTCGTGAAGTATTCCTTGGACAAGGAAAGTATGCAGTGAAGATTCTTCAGAAACTTGGAATGATGAATTGCAAATCTATGGACACTCTTATGACCACAGATATAAGAAAATCAAGAGACTCGGATTCTGATCCAGTAGACCCGTCCCTATATCGATAATTTATTGGGTCATTGATGTATTTAGTGAATACTCGACTATATATTTGCTTTGTTGTAAACACCCTAAGTTAGTTCCAGGTGGAACCTAGACATGAGCATTGGATAGCTGCAAAGCATGTTCTAAGATATATTTGTGGGACGCTAAACTATTGTTTAAGATATACCTCATCTAGTGATATATGACTTCATGGATTCACAGATTCATATTGGGTAGGGAGTGCGGAAGACAAAAGGAGTACATTAGGGATGTGTTTCAGCTTGGGCTCCACTATAATATCTTGGGTCTGCAGGAAACAAAAGTCTATCGCACTCAACACATCAGAAGTAAAATATATCGCAGCATGTGAGGCATGTACATAAGCAGTATGGCTGAGAAAGCTGATTTCTGGATTATTTGATCAGGTTCCAAATTCGACCATAATATACTGTGACAATCAGAGTTGTATATGGCTATCTGAACACCCAGTTTTTCATGAACGGTTGAAACACATTGAGATCAAATACTACTTTATTTGAGATAAAGTCCAGGAAGGAGAAGTGAAGCTCCAGTATATCCCCACAGATGAGAAGATAGCATATATTTTGACAAACCCTCTGTCCAGGATAAAGTTTGCATACTTACAAGACAAGTTGGGGATCGTGGAGATAACTCCTTTAGCTAAAAGGGAAGAGATGGCTCTCTAGGTTGGGAGGGAGCACTAATATATCATTGATTTATGAAAGTCATTTTCCAGCTTGGAAAATGGTCTAGGATGGGCAGTTCCTTTCCAGTTCGGAAAGTGGTTTGAGATTTCTGACGGACAAGCATTTTCCAGTTCGGAAAATGGTCCAGATTAGACAGTCATTTTCGTAATGAAAATGGTTTGATGGATTGTTGATGTACCATAGACACTGATTCCCCTTGTGGCTAGTGTGGGGGAATGATCTAGGACAATCATTCTTCTTGGCAGTCACTCTCAGTAGTGGTCAAGCAGAATGGTTTGCCTCGTCGGGCAGTCATTCTTTCGAAGTTCACAGTTTCGAAGAATGGTCCATTTTGGAGGTTGATGCAGAACAATCATTTCCTTAGGAAATGGTTCGGACAATCATTCCCTAGGGAAGAATCATTCTCTCCAGGTTGCACTATGTTTAGTGCCGAAGGAATGGCCCAGTTAGGTGAATGGTCCAGGTTCAACAATCACCGACATGCATTCCCTAGGGCAGACTCATTCTTTCCAGGTTGCACTATGTTTAGTGCCGGAGGAATGGCCCAGTTAGGTGAAATGTCTAGGCTCAGAAATCAGGGGCAATTATTCTTCCATGCTTGGGAAGAATAGTCAAGATAGCCCATGGTTGATGCTTTTACTGTATGAGGGAATATTCTCTTCCAAATCTCACAGGTGTGAGTGGAAGAATTGTTAATGTTTATGCCATTATTATAGTTCTTTGCATTTCATTAGATAAGAGCATAATAAGAACAAGATCACTGAGAAATACACATTCACAAGAGACACAACATTTATCCTGGGAAACCCTCTAGGGGAAGAAAACCCAGCAAAAACTTCCTTATCATAAATAGCTTATACAATGTTCAAGAGATAACTCAAACCAATACAGAAAAGTCATTCTCAAGAGATGTGCCACCCTTCTTCTCCTCTCTCCAACTTGGAATTGCAGCTTGCCTCATAAGAGAATGAGCAAGTGAAGTGTGTCTTAGAAGTGAGGCGCTAGCCTCTTATTTATATCAATCTGGCACGTGTGAAGATTCACCATCTGGCAGGGCCGACCTCTCACACTGGGTGGGTAAACCCACCTTTAATTAATTTTGGCCCTTCCATTATAACTGTTGGGGCCGACTTCTTATTCTGCACTTTGTAATTGTCCGATGACCAATCTGCAAAAGGGGATTTGTTCCTTATACAATTACCGACATGATTAATCCTCAATGGGGATTAATCCAATAACAATAATAATAATAATGACATGATTAATCCTCAATGGGGATTTAATCCAATAATAAAAATGACATGATTAATCCACAAAGGGGATTTAATC
>ML808846.1:132360-145501 GCA_009831015.1 Picea engelmannii
ATGACCAATCCGCAAAAGGGGATTTGGTCCTTATACAATTACCGACATGATTAATCCTCAATGGGGATTAATCCAATAACAATAATAATAATAATAATGACATGATTAATCCTCAATGGGGATTTAATCCAATAATAAAAATGACATGATTAATCCACAAAGGGGATTTAATCCAATAACAAAATAATAATAAGAATGCTCTTCGCAGTTACATTATTTCAACAAGAATGACCCAGATGACTCAGTTTATATCATGATAATGTTTTTATGCACGTTGATATCAAATGATATGATTGCTATGGAGACTGTATATCTCTGGACAATAGATGTACGCTACTGTGATGGATGTGTTCCACTGGTTGTGACTATGTGTCATTGATTAAGTAGTCGTGTACCACTGGATAGTAGTCGTGTACTACTATGGATAGACACAGTTGTGTTCTATCAGATGACATTGTACTGATTGTCATGGAGATTATCCAGTTGGATAATGATGACGGTGCTCGTGATTTGATCATGAGATAGCTTGTGTGGCTATAATGATGCTACAAGTTGAATGGCCTGTTTGTGCTCAAGACCATTACTTGTTATACCTCCCTAGCTAGAAGGGAGTGTTGATATTATGGTAGTTGTGGGAGGTATTAACCTCCACTTGTGACCTTTGATGAGATTAGAATATTCCAGGAAGCAAGAGAAACCCTAAAAGACTTGGACAATAACCCTAGAAGAGAAGTCGACTAAAGAAAATATTTATATTGAGTCTTTAGCCTCTAGAAGAAGAAGTTGACCCAGACAACTTAGAGAAAGTAGTATAAATACATGACAACAGTTCTCATTTGAGACAGACATCTCAAAATTGCAGAAATCCACTTGTGCGCACTGCAGAAATCTAATAGTGTTCAAGTCTGGGGAGCAACTGCAGCTGCAGTTCCTGCAACCAGTAATTTTGGTCTTTCTGGGTTGGACTCTCTGATCAGTCTTGGTTATCTTTGCTTGGTGCATTAGCCTTGGTTGGCTATTGATTTGCTACCAGAATTCTTCTCTCTATCAAGGTCAAGGTGCTCAGGGGTGGCATTTGTGCCTATGGTTGGGTGACAATATTGCTATATTGTCTATGGTTAAACAAGCACACCCATGTTTCTAACACAAGGAACCCCAACCCCCCTCTATATCAAGACTTTCATTTCTTTACTCTCACTGATCGTGTTGCCTTCCCAATTCGGTCTATGGTGGAAGTGCGTGCGCCCGATCTAAGCTCCCAAGTCCATACATCCTCCCCGACCTCAATTTGTTGTTGTCCCTAGCAACATCCACAAAATATGTTATATCCAAGTCTATGCTCGAACTTGTGCCTCCACTGCCACTAAGTCTGCTAGAAACCCCAAGTTTCGTGCCAATTGGAAACCCCAATATTCTGTCAAAGTAGAAACCCCACGTCTCCGAGTAAAGTGGAAACCCCAAGTTTCTAACTCGCCCAACAATCACCCGCAACCTATGCAACCATCCACATTGCTCTACCCAAAGTTGTGCGCGACTCAACTATCTGCGACAATAGAACGATGCCTCCCTTCCCATTTTGTTCGCAATGTTTAAGATGCCACTGTCTTGCTGGGACGATCAATCTTTGTTTCACTACTGCAACCAAAACTTCAAAATTCGCCTAAGTGTTTAACTTATGTGAACTTACTGCTGCACCTGTACTTCAACCAAACTCTGTCACGTCTCTGCACAATGCTAGCCCCCATGCCTTGAACTGATTAGGTAGCTAATCCAACCGTCGTGCCCAACCCATGAGAATGTACTTCCTCATGCCCGAACTTAGTCTTTTTTGTCGCATCCGTGTCACTTCATCCAACTCCAAATACTAAGGCAAGTGTCCATTCTTACCTCATTGCTGCCATCATCTGATATTTTTCAAGGAGATCTTCTACAATGTCTAAGTGCTACACTTCGAACCTACTGGTGCATTCGTACTCAACTTCCTTCCGCAAATTAGTCTATCTACCTAATGATGTCAGACCAAGGCAAGGTCACCCCTCACCTTGTTTCACTATGAAGTCACCTCTAAAAAAAGTCACATGTGACAACTTGACTCCACTATCCACCTCTTGGCACAGTTAGCCATTATGTCCAATGAACTACATGCTCAGACAGTCATTGCCTCACTACTTCGTCACCCGACCATGTTGTTGTGTCTTCCTCTCTATGCCTTGGAATGGTTAGGCTCCACCCTCAACTATGTTGCTCAAAGTAAGAGGAACGCACAAGTCCAAGTGAACCGTTCATGTTGCAATCTGGTTTTCTGCACAATCCTCCAAACGAAGGTAAGTCCTCAACTCGTCGTCCTTTCGTCAAGTTACCTCAACGTAACTCAACATCTGTGATGAGTGTGGCCAACATGCCCACACAAGCATCCAAATGAACTGTCAAAAGCGCTCCAAGTAAAATGAATCACCTCAAATAACTTCCGTTCCTTAGGCACGTTCACACCAATACTTTGCCAACCTCAACCAACGACCCCACTGGATCTTTGAGTCATCACACAATCGTCTGCTAGTCACCCAGGTGTGCTCTACCTCATCCAATGTATTGTACCAAAGGCGAGCGAACACCACCCAATTCACTTGGTTTGTGTTCTGCCCATTAAAGTTGACTGCCAATGATTCTTGGTCGACTTCCATGCTAACTCCCTTAGTCTCTTGGAGCGAAACTGTCTTGCACCCCCACAAGCATTCAAACTTTGGCACTATCGTTGCAACTTGTCAAGTCACCACCTGACTCAACAAATATGGCTAAGGCACCAAACACTAGGGAGCCTCATCCATCCTCTCAACTTGACACATACAGACTTCACTACCTACTGTCACAATGATCTGTCCAACATGTGACTATTTCCCCATTCTCTTTCGGAGCAACATGATCTGAACCCACAACCTCCAACACCTCATCAAAGAGTTTGATAACTCCCCCAAGACACCTTCACAACTGCATCAAATCTGCCTAAGTCCACCACAAGGCTTGTCCAAGCAGGTCATCCAAGCTCTTCTACACGTTGACTGCCAACGATTCTTGGTCGACTTCCTTGCTAACTCCCTTAGTCTCTTGGAGCGAAACTGTCTTGCACCCCCACAAGCATTCAAACTTTGGAACTGTCGTTGCGACTTGTCAAGTCACCACCTCACTCAACAAATCTGGCTAAGGCATTAGACACTAGGGCACCTCGTTGATCCTCTCAACTCGGCACGTAAAGACTTGGCTACCTACCGTCACAATGATATGTCCAACATGTGACTATCTCCCCATTCTCTTTTGGAACAATGTGATATGAACCCACAACCTCCAACATGTAACGTCCCCCGGCCCCTCAGCAGGCCCGGGGCACGCTACCTCAGACACACGCGGTCTCAAGCTCTATTATAAGTAATTAAAATTGTCCATGCCTAGACATACACCTACTGGGCAATGGCAGACATAGATTTTTGCGGAATAAATCACATATAAACTTAACATAAATAAATAGAGATAACATGAAAACATACATGCATCGAAACACATGATATTATTACAAGAATCACAGACATGCACTAAAATACATCATTTAACTATTAAACACATAAATGATACTTATCTCTTAGTTGTAGTGCACCGACTGCGTCCAGACCTTCCACGAACCTCTCAGCCTTAGACCATGCTGCTCATCACTTTCAATAGTGGGTCACCCCCGAGCTAGGACTAAACTCCACCGGGCAAGGGATTCCTAGGCTAGGCAGGGACAACAGGAAGTTGCACAGTACAACATGACGGATTTCCTCCAAGGAGCCATTTACGCCCACTGCTCACATACTCTCATTCCCCACATGCCTGTCCCACCCCAGGAGTATATTCCTTCATTGTCACATAGTCCACCGGCTTCTCCACCTCCTTTTCCGAAGCTTCAACAACAGGCCGGACATAATTCTCAAAGCCCTGTAGCTGCTACTGGACTCCCTCCAGGAGACTCACTTCCTCAGCACACTCACTCACCTAGAGAGAGTTGCTCAAAGGCCTGACAACCTGCTTCTTCTATCCACACTCTCTCACCTGGGGAGAGTTGCTCACAGGTTTGACAACCTACTTCTTCTATCCACGAGCCTGACAACTCGCTTCTTCACTCCCACTCCTCAACACACAAGCATGGTGATGGAAACAACATAAATTGGACGTGGGGAACAGTAATGAAGGACAATACGTAGGCAACCCGCATGGTACATGTGTGACAAGGGTATCGGTTCAGGCTACAAAGGTTGAGGTGGTTGGGGAATTCAACAATGGCGTTCCAGGGTCACCGTCTGCTTGTTGGGTGTGCTGGTGCAAAAATGGCAAAAGATCCCCAAAATAGTAAGAATTCCCACTTATATTGCATGTGCCTGAGCTAACACATGGCACTCATGAAGCATGTTCTTCTCCATTTGGAAGTCGTACCTTTTTCCCAAAGGAACTCAGGATATAATCATATCCCACTCACAACATTTAGAATAATAATATATTATTCTATTGGACTTAAGCTCTTAAGCTTAGCCCCTCTTTCCAGCCTCTCAACCCCCTTCCCTTACCCAGCCTAGTGGAGTTTAGTCCCCCATACTCTTTCTTCGTGTTTGGTCTACACACAACGATGTTGTTATATTAATAATATGAATATTTACATGTACAAATAGGCTCCTGGCCTCTAATATCTAGGCTCTCTTGCCTAATAAGCACATAAGCCTCCTAGCTTATAAGACTTGGCTCGCCAACCTACAAAACATGTTACAATTCATAATTACAACCGGGGCTCGGCCTTGGGATATTACAATCCCCTTCCCTTATTTTTGCACTGTCCTTAGTGTAACTCATTTACACAACATCAACAAGATTTTCAAAATATTAAAAAAGATGCGGGTATTTTGCCCGCATAGCATCTTCATGCTCCCATGTTGTGTCCTCAAGACCATACCAGGTCCACTGGACCTTTACAATCCCTATGGCTCGATTTTGGAGTTGCTTGTTCTTCTGGTCCAATATGCGCATCGGGTGCACTTGTAAAGCGCCTTCTTGCTCCACCTAAATCACATTCCAGTCAATCACATGATTAACATCGGGTATATATTTCTTGAGCAAGGAGACATGAAATACATTATGAATAGTCATGCATGCAGGCAATGGAAGCATATAAGCTACTGGTCCAATCCTTTCTAGAATTTCAAATGGTCCACAATATCTGGCTGCCAACTAGGAACAATTTCCCAGCTTCAAGGAACTTCTGTTGGCTTTCACCTTCAAGAAAACATGATCACCCACTTTAAACTCACTGTGGGTTCTGCCCTTGTCAGAATAGCTTTTCTGTCTATCTTGGGTAGCCTTCAAATTCTGCTTTATATTTAACAATTTCTCTTCCATTTCCCTGAGCAACTCTGGCCCAATTATTTCTCTATTTGCTGGGTTGTCCCAGCTTATTGGTGTGTTGCACCTTCTGCCATAAAGTGCCTCAAATGGGCTCATCTTCAGTGATACTTGGTACCCATTGTTGTAAGCAAACTCTACCAAGTGTAGGTAATCTTCCCATCTAGATGGTTTGTCCATCACATACATTCTTAACATTATCTTCTATCACTTGATTTACTCTTTCTGTTTGTCCATCACACTCAGGATGATAGGTTGTGCTGAAGTTCAAGTTTGTTCCAAACCCCTTGAATAATCCTCTCCAAAACTTCGAGGTAAACTTTGGGTCTCTGTCAGACACAATTGTCTTGGGAATACCGTGCAATCGTGTTACTTCCCTCATATAAATTTCAGCAACATTAGTTGTCATGTGAGTAGTCTTCAATGGAATAAAATGGGCAGACTTCGTAAGCTTATCCACTACCACCATGATGGAATCATGTTGCTTGTTTGTTCTGGGTAATCCTATGATGAAGTCCATTGTCACAACTTCCCACTTCCACTCAGGGATGGGTAATGGTTGTAGCAACCTAGCCGGGTGTCTATTCTCAGCTTTGACCTTTTGACACTCCATACATCTAGTGATGTACTCTGCAATTTCTTTCTTCATGCCTAGCCAATAGTAATGGATCTTGACTGTTGCCACTGTTTTCTGATATCCATGGTGCCCAACATAAGGCACATTATGCATCTCTTTCAAGATCATACTCCTCAATTCATGAGAACTGGGTACATAAATTATGTTCATGTACATGAGTATTCCATCAACTTCCAATATATAATCTTCTATGTTATGTAGCATCTTACCTTGTTGTAACTTTGTTACCATTTCCATGTACTGCAAATCTTCTTTTGCAACTTCCAAAATTCTGTCTTTAAGATCGGTTTGATACATGTTGATGGTCGTAGCATGTAGTTCATGCACTCTCCTGCTGAGTGCATCAACCACTTTGTTCTCCTTTCCTTTGATGTGCTTGATATCAAAGTCATATTCACAGAGGAATCCCAACCATCTTCTCTGCCTGGAGTTTAAAGTAGGATGATCAAACAAATATTTCAGCATGGTCTGTCCTCAACTCAAACCTCTTTCCCTTGAGGTAGTGTCTCCATTTCTTTTAAGCATGTACTATGGTTGCCAGCTCCAAATCATGAGTGGCGTAGAGCCTTTCATGCTCTTTCAATTTCCTGGATTCAAAACATATCACAAACCCATTCTGATTGAGGACTCCCCCAGTCCTTCTTTGCATGTATATGTGCAAACCACAAAATCTTTATTCGGATCTGCAATCCTCAGAATCAGAGCACCGGTTAACAACTGCTTCAATTGCTGGAAGCTCTTTTCACATTCTTCTGTCCATTGGAATTTTACCCCTTTTCTTTGCAAGGAAGTGACTGGTTGAGCAATCCTCGAAAATCCTGCAATGAATCTCCTGTAGTAGCTAGCTAGACCCATGAAGGATCTGACTTCTGTCACATTCTTAGGTGATGTCCACCCTTTAATGGCTTCAATCTTTTCGAGTTCTACTGCCATTCCCTCTTCAGATATTATATGCCCCAAATAGTGAATTCGATTTTGGTAAAATGAGCACTTGCTCAATTTAGCAAACAGTTGGTGCTCTCTTAGCACCGGTAACACCATCCTCAAGTGTTGCTCGTGCTCTTCTTCTGTCTTGAAATATACAAAATGTCATCCAAAAAGACAATGACAAACTTGTCTAAATATTCTCGGAAAACACCATTCATTAAGCACATGAAAACAACTGGTGCATTTGATAACCTAAATGGCACCATTGTGAACTCATAATGACCATACCTTGTCCTGAAGGCGGTCTTGTTGATGTCTTCATCTTTAATCCTTACCTGATGGTATCCTGACCTGAGATCTATCTTTGAAAATATCCTTGCATCCTTCAATTGATCAAAGAGATCATCAATCCTTGGTAGAGGATACGTGTTCCTTATAGTTACTTTATTTAACTGCCTGAAGTCAATGCACAATATCAAGGTCCCATCTTTCTTCTTCACAAATAACACTAGGGCACCCCAAGGTGACACACTTGGGCGTATGTACCCCTTCTTTAAAAGTTCTTCAAGCTTCATTTGCAGTTCTTTTAGCTCTGGTGTGCTCATCCGGTAGGGAGTCTTTGATACTGGAGTTGCCCCAGGCATCAAATTTATAGAGAAATCAATATCTCTCTTTGGGGGTAGCCCTGGTATCTCATTGAACACATCGTCAAAATATTCCAGGATTGAATGATCCTCCAATTTTGGCACCTTATCCTTAGGTGCTTCATCCATATGGGCTGCAAATATTTGGCAGCCATTCCTGTAACACTTCTTCAGCTGCATTGCTGAGATTTCTTGGACAGTAACTGCCCTGGGAATTCCTTGGACTACTCTCCAATCTCCTTCCTCATTCGGGCAAGTGAATGCCTTGTTATGATAGTCTAATATGACATGGTGTTGGTCCAACCAATCCATACCAATTAGCAAATCATATGATCCCAAAGGCAAGATGTTCAAATCTTCCTTAGTACTCAGTCCATTCATGCCCACTGGACATGATTTAACCAACTCAACAACCTTTCTCTTGGCTCATGTAGCCAACTACACCAGCCAAAATTTCCCATTCTTTCTTCTTGGCAATTGAAATCTTTCCACTACCTTAGGATCTATATAGCTATGACTAGCCCCTGAATCAATTAAAATAGTAAATGCATGGTTATTGATCATACCTTTGACTTCAATCATGTGTGATTGAAACTCAACTTGCTTGTTGTCCAGGGATGCATAGATTCTTGGTACTCTTATGCCCATGTCCTCCACTGTTTCTGCTTGCTGAACATGGTGAACAAATCTCACCTTGTCCTTTCTGTGAGGGCAATCTCTATACTTATGATCTCCTTTACAACCCCAACATTGCATAGGTGTCTGCCTTGGACTTTTCCCACCTACTTCAGCCATTCTGGGCTCTCTCAAAACTGGTTGTCCTTGAGGACTATATCTGAAAAATGGTGGCTTGTTCCCCTTCTGCCTCTGCTCCCTCTTAAACTTCCTCTTGTCTTCCCAAGCTCTTTGGAAAGTAGGCTTTCCCTTATGCTGATCATATAAACACTTTTCCCTCCTTATGGTTTCTTCCATAGTTTAGGTTCATCATACTGGATTTTTTCACTGATACAAGATGGCAACCCACTCAGATATCTCTGGATCTTGACTGTCTCATACTTAATGAAAGAGACATACTTCAAAAACTCTAGAAATCTCCTTTCATATTCATCTATAGTCATGCTGCCCAATTTAAGTTCAAAGAACTCTTTCATCTTTTTGTCATAGTATCTCTGGGTTAAGTACTTCTTTTCAAAATGTCTCTTGAATTGTTTCCATGTAACATTATTTTCTCTGATGTGCCGCACTTGCGCAAGTTAATCCCACCACATGGATGCCTTTCCTTTCATCTGATCAATTGTGATTCTTCCTTTTGCATGAGAGGAATAATTATGCAATTGGAAATATTTCCTCATGCCAAGTAGCCATGTCTCAGCATCTTCATCTTTCTCGTGCTCTCCATCAAAAGTAGGAGGTTTGAACTTATGCATTTCACCCTTCAGTTCATCCACTTCAAATCTCCTATGATTTTTGGTAAGAGGTGGACTTGAACTGTTGTGTGGCCTCCTTTTGGAATGCATTTGAAAGTGTTGGTGATATTTGTTACCACTTCTTTCTCTTATTTCCTCATCAGGGGACCTGTGGCTCCCTGATTTGTTGGATCCACTTTCCTTATCCAACTTCTTTTCAATTCTTTCCAAGCTCTGCATTAACTTCATATTGAAGTTTTCCTATTGCTCCTTGGCTCTCTTAAGCCTTTTGTTATCTGCCTGGTGAATTTGGACATCTTTTTGCAAATTTTTAATGATTTTCATCATGCCCACGTCTTTATCTATTTCTTCTCCATGCCCATTGGAGTTCGTTCCTTCAACTCCCAAATGGAAATCCATTCCTCTAACTTCATCCTCCTGACTCTAAGCGTCCAGTGCCTCCTCCATTTCTCTGCACTATGTGACAATCCTGTTCGGTTATGACAATTTCTAACTTTGCAAAATGTGCAGTCAACCGAATTTTGTCAGGTTATCAATTTTTAATAATTTTCCAGAATAACATAAACCAATCTGATTCAACAAAAAAAATATCAGACTCCATTTTATGCGGGTCTTGGTCGATCAATAATCCCCACGGCTCTATCTCTGAGCCTTGTTCTGTTCTCCAAATCATTTTCAGTTACTAGCCCCTTTTCCTCAACCCCCAATTTATGTGACCACGAGATGTGGCCAAGTGCTAGGATGATAGGCGCTTATTCAGAACTTTGGGCCTTCGGCTTCAGAACTTCGGAGCTCTAAATATTCATGCAACTCCAACTATCAATTCCCTGGAGTGCCAATTGTGAACTCGCGAAGGACGATGGATCAACAGTCCACGACTTTTTTGATAGCTAATGACCACGATCAACTCCGAGACTTTGAGCTTCGGGAGTTCTAGACTGTCCATACTCTCAATCTTCTGGAGTGTCAAGTTTCCGGACTATCGCATATGTTGTTGCGTGTCCTCCGTGATCAACGGTCGAGGTAGACTCCGACGTTTGGGCCTTTGGGAATCTTCACACTTGAACACAATTCCTTCGGAGTGCCAAGTCTCTGGATTGCAGGATCTGGCACCACGCGTCCACTGTGACCAACGGTTGAGATATGCTCCGGCCTTTGGGAGTTTTCATTCTTAAACACTTGTTGACCAAGTTCCTCCAGAGTGTCGAGTCTTCGGACTGCAGGATCTGGCACCACGCGTCCACTGTGACCATCAGGGGCCCCACTATCCATGCTCAAGAAAAGTGCCACATGGTGGAATACTAGAAGCGGACACGTCGCCCAATCAGACGAGTGACACGTGTCATGTGTTAGCTGGCATTTCAATCTTTGAAAGTACATAACTCATTGCCACGAGGCATGCAACCTGCGTGTCCACGTCATCTCGGGTGATGTCAATAGGCTACATCACTTCGGGTACTTTGGGCTTCGCGACTTTGGGACTTCGAAAGATTTCACATCAACACAGTCCATTTCTCCCGAATGTCGAATCCCCGAATAGGTTGATCTTCCGACACGCATCCCCTTTAATGAACGGTCTGTATTAACTCTGAATTACTCCTGAATGTCGAATTTCCGAACTATTGTGAGATCTACGACTCACAATCATTTGCACGCGGATCTATCAATTGAGATATACTTTTCACCACTGCGCCTTACCTTCTGCTCTTGGCTTGATCTAATGGTTCTGATATGTCTTTGGCCAAAACCAACGGTCAAGCACTTCTCCTCGGATCTACGGTGTAGATCCACTCTGGGACTTCAGAGCTTCGACGCTTCGGCCCCTTTGGCTCTATAACACCTAAACTTCGTCGAAGTTATGAAGTCATAAGGACTTGGAGGTTAACTCTCATGCACCTTTTTCCAGATCTGACGACTCGGAAAGTTGGCCTTTCCTCTGCGTAGATCTTACGCCCCAAATTCAAACCTTGCGGCCCAACACAACAGTTGTTGTGGCATCTTTCTTTGTTGCCATTCCATAAACCGTTATACCTCCTGAGATTCATAACACGACCAAGGTATTCTCTTGGCACCCAGGGACGCTCTTAACTCATATTTTGTCCATTTTGACAATATCTTTCTCTGAACCCTGGTTCCAATTTCCACTTATCCGGCCCAATTCAGGCTCAGTGTTGAAACCATGGGCTCTGTACCATTTTGTAATGTCCCCCGGCCCCTCAACAGGCCGAGGGCACTCTACCTCAGGCACACGCGGTCTCAAGCTCTGTTATAGGTAATTTAAATTGTCCATGCCCAGAAATAGACCTGCTAGGCAATGGAAGACAAAGCTCTTTGCGGAATAAATCACACATAAACCTAACAGAAATAAATAGAGATACCATGAAAACATACATGTAGCGAAACATATGATATTATTACAAGAATCATAGACATGCACTAAAATACATCATTTAACCATTAAGCACATAAATGATACTTATCTCTTAGTTGTAGTGCATCGACTGCGTGCAGACCTTCCACGAACCTCCCAGCCTTAGACCATGCTACTCATCACTCTCAGCAGTGGGTCACCCTCGAGTTGGGACTAAACTCCACCGGGCAAGGGATTCCTAGGCTAGGTAGGGACAACAGGAAGTTGCATAGTACAACAGGAAGGATTTCCTCCAAGGAACCACTTACGCCCACTACTCACATATTCTCATTCCCCACATGCATGTCCCACCCCAAGAGTATACACCTTCATTATCACACAATCCATCGACTTCTCCACCTCCTTTTCCGAGGCTTCAACAACAGGCCAAACAAAATTTTCATAGCCCTGTAGGCCAGGAGACTTACTTCCTCAGCACACTCTCATCTGGAGAGAGTTGCTCACAAGCCTGACAACCTGCTTCTTCTAGCCACACTCTCTCACCTGGGGAGAGTTGCTCACAGGTTTGACAACCTGCTTCTTCTGTCCACAGGCATGAAAACCCACTTCTTCACTCCCGCTTCTCAACACACGGTCATGGTGATGGCAACAACATAAATTGGACGTGGGGAACAGTAATGACATACAATACGCAGGCAACCCGCAGGGTACAGGTGCGACAAGGGTATAAGTTTGTGCTTTTTGCAGAGGTTTGGGTGGTTGGGGAATTCAACAATGGCGTTCCAGGGTTACCGTCTGCTTGCTGGGTGCGCGAGTGCAAAAATGGAAAAAGCTCTCCAAAACAGTAAGAATTACCACTTATATTGCATGTGCCTGAGCTGACACATGGCGCTCATGAAGCGCGTTCTTCTCCATTTGGAAGTCGTACCTTTTCCCCAAAGGAACTTAGGATATAATAATATCCCACTCACAACATTTAGAATAATAATATATTATTCTATTGGACTTAAGCTCTTAAGCATAGCCCCTCTTTCCAGCCTCTCAACCCCCTTCCCTTACCCAACCTAGTGGAGTTTAGTCCCCCATACTCTTTCTTCGTGGTCGGTCTACATGCAACAATGTTGTTATATTAATAATATGAATGCTTACATGTACAAAACAGGTTCCTGGCCTTTAACATCTAGGCTCTCCAGCCTAATAAGTGTTAATATTATGGTAGTTGCGGGAGGTATTTACCCCCACGTGTGAACCTGACGAGAATAGAAGACCCCGAGAAGCAAGAGAAACGCTAATGAGTTGGATAATAACCCTAGAAGCCTTGTCGGCTCAAGAAGATAATTTATATTAGGCTATTAGCCTCCACGAGAAGAAGTCGGTCAGAATTAATAATAATATACTGAACAGACACATACCCAGAAGGAGAAGTCGGCCCCAGCAAACTGGCAGGATTACTATAAATACAGGGCGCCAATTCTCATTTGACAACATCTCAGAATTACAGTTTCCCAGTTGGTGCGCACTGCAGTTGCAGTCTAGTGTGCAGGTTTGGAGGAGGGTTGCAGGTGCAGCTACATCAACAACTAGTTTCAGTATTGGCTTGGATATCTCTTGGCTAGGGTTTGGAACATCTGATCAGTCTTTTGTGATGCGCTATCCTTGGGGATTGATGCGCTACTCTTTGTTTGGCTATCTAGCCTAGGGTTTGCTTCTGGAGGAA
>ML808846.1:149976-162834 GCA_009831015.1 Picea engelmannii
AATATTATGGTAGCTGCGGGAGGTATTTACCCCCACGTGTGAACCTGACGAGAATAGAAGACTCTGGGAAGCAAGAGAAACCCTAATGAGTTGGCTAATAACCCTAGAATCCTTGTCAGCTCAAGAAGATAATTTATATTAGGCTATTAGCCTCCAAGAGAAGAAGTCAACCAAAATTAATAATAATATACTGAACAGACACATACCCAGAAGGAGAAGTCGGCCCCAACAAACTGGCAAGATTACTATAAATACAGGGCGCCAGTTCTCATTTGACAGCATCTCAGAATTGCAGTTTCCCAGTTGGTGCGCACTGCAGTTGCAGTCTAGTGCGCAGGTTTGGAGGAGGGTTGTAGGTGCAGCTGCAACAACAACTAGTTTCAGTATTGGCTTGGATATCTCTTGGCTAGGGTTTGGAACATCTGATTAGTCTTTTGTGATGCGTTATCCTTGGGGATTGATGCGCTACTCTTTGTTTGGCTATCTAGCCTAGGGTTTGCTTCCGGAGGAATTCTCAGTCAAGGTTAAGGTGCTCGGAGGGAGGCTTCGGCCTATGGTTGGGTGACGAAGGTATCGTCAATGGTAAAACGAGCACACCATCTTCTATACTCTAACAATAAGCACATAAGCCTCCTAACTTATAACACTTGGCTCACCAACCTACAAAACATGTTATAATTCATAATTACAACCGGGGCTCGGCCTTGGGATATTACACAATACCTCATCAAAGATTTCGATAGCTCCCCCAAACCACCTTCACGACTGCATCAAATCTGCCTAAGTCCACCACAAGGCTTATCCAAGCAGGTCATCCAAGATCTTCTACATGTTCACCCAACAAAGGCATTCCAAATTGCTACAAGACTTCTCTGAATCTGCATCGCTTGAGTAACCTTCAAGTCTGTCAGCTTTCACCACAGAAACAGAATGGAATTGCACAACCAAGTCATCCATCTTCCCTTCAAAGAATTCGCTGCAACACTTGGAAAATGCAAGAACTCAATCCAACCATACCTTTCTCAACGACATCGTTCGTTGCAACCATGTTCTAGGCTTGTTGTCTTGGACCTCCAAGAAACTGACTCTTTGCATGAACTCACCTCAAGTAGTGTCTGTTGCGATACAAGGTTGAGTCTATCCACTTCCAAAATGTGTCTAAGTCCCAAACTTTGCATACAACCGACCAAGTGTTTGTTGCGTAGCCGCTCTAGGTCGCCCCATGCCATCCAACACACACAAGTGCTTCATCTTGCTACAACCTAGAGCACTCCCCTTCACAATCACTTATGTGACCAACCTCTGTGTTTCGCTTCCATGATCACTTTTGTGGTTTTCATTGCAACGAGTCTTGCAAAAATCCCGCGTTCAACTACCCTGTCCAAGTGCTCTATTTCACCCAAAAAATTTATGCGCTTTGTCTCTCAAGGTGTTCACAACAGTTCTGACATTGACCTCCTTCACGAATCAAACCATCTGACTCTGCGACAAGTCATGCAATAGTCTTGTGTTCAACTTCCTTGCCCAAGTGTTTGGTTCACCAACAAAATCTGTGCTTGGTCTTTGCAAGGTTGTGCACAATAGGTCCGACAATGACTTCTGTCACACAGACCAAAAGTTTTCATACTCAAACTATCTTCGTGATCAAGTTTGCAACAAGTTATGCGATCACCCACCCTGTCCAAGTGCTTCGTTTCACCATAAACTCTACTCTCAGTATGCACAAGGTGTGCACCCAGCTCTACCTTCTCATCGCCTCGTCAATCGAACATCTTCCATTCATTTGATGCAAATATTGCGATTCGCTACACCGGATCGTTCACCCAGTTTGCGCTCAAGCTGCCTTTGCAATGGGTCAGTTCGTTGAACCTTCACCAATGCCTATGTCCAGACCGTCTTCTCAACAAGTGTGCCCCCCCCATTGTCAGCACTACAATAATAGAGTGTGCTTCAAGCTATGATACCATCTATCATCGAGATAATGGTGAAGAGCTCACCAACCCCTTCATCAAAATCTGCAACGAATCAGTTCTGATACTATCGATCATCGAGATAGTGGTGAAGAGCTCACCAACCCCTTCATCAAAATCTGCAATGAATCAACTTTGATACCATCTATTGTCGAGACAGTGGTGAAGAGATCACCAACCCCTTCATCAAAATCTGCAACGAATCATCTCTGATACCATATGTCATGGCCCTACATGATGCCTGAATGAATCTTGCGATCGTTTGTCTCCTAAGAGCATGCGACACCATGACAGTTCTTACTTGGTTTCTCGACACACCAAGAATACTTCATCTAGACTACGCCTCTTCACCTAGAGCATACCCATACTCCGTTCTAGGCTACCATTGAGTCACACTTTTACTCTAGTGCAACTCTTGCTTACTTAGACATTCGTTAATTGATTTAACACTTAGTCTTATTTAAGCATTCGTCTAAGAGATCATCGACGAAACAAATGAAACAGACAACAGAGACATAGAGATAGTGTGGGTGACACGAACTGTGCCTAACACCCGACTAAGTCTTTGTTATCGAAGAAGAGTTACAACATGAGCACTACCAACTTGGTTTACAATAGGGCAGAGTCAAACGACTCACCTCACCTCACCAAGACACTCATGAACATATCTGTCACCACAAGACTCTTTGCCGCAATCGTCTTCGCTGCCACTTGCGGTGCACCTCAAACGTTCCTTCAACCGCAGTCTTGCTGTCTATTCGTTTCTATAGACTCTGCCTCTTCGTTTCCACAGAACTCACAGATTTTGGTTATGTCTCCCACATGCCTCCACAGACCTACGTTTTCCATACTTAGCCAAAATCTGCCCAAGAGAATTTCGCCTTGTTTTATCTATTGAACCCTCCTCCTCAAGGAAACACAAGTCCTCCCAGAGTGGAGAGACTTAGCTCAATGGGGGAGCTCCTTATCTTCGTTTGCCTCATAATTGTAGACCTCTCTTTCTCCAAGTCTTGCCAAAACTTGTTGCCTTCTTGGTTATGTGCCCTTGTTTTCTCACAGGCTCTCCAAAGGTCACCATACGAACCGTCGCGTCCTTTGGGGGTGTCGCGCCCCTTCACAAACCCATGTCCAATAAATCATCGCACCCCTTCGCGAACCCGGTCGCACAACGAATCCATGTGCTCTCAACCGTCGTGCCCCTTGGGACTGACGTGCCCAACCTTGGGGCGCCCCTTATGCCGCCACGCCCCATCCGTTTAACCGACTTGTCATCTTGGGTGCGCACACCCCTTAGGCGAGTCGGGTTGACTCTCCTAAGTGCGCCCCCCATGCCTTAGTTGATTTTCCCTTCATCGATGGAGTGCCCAAGTCTTGCCCTCAACTCCTCGCTAAACCATCTGTCGTCTAACTTTTGTTACAAGGCACCTCGGGTGGAGTCATTCATTGGCACATCACATGCCCAAGGAACCCCAATTGCCATCTATATCAAGACTTTCGTTTCTTCATTCTCACCGTTCGTCTTGCCTGCCTGATTCGATTTGTGGTGAAAGTGTGTGTGCCCGCGCTAAACTCCCAAGCCCTTACACTTTATATATTATAAAATAATGACTTTAGGTTTTACCCTTTTTGGAATGAGGCCTTCCCCCAAATGGAGTGTGAAAGACATTAAAATTAGATCCCCAAAATAATGCATATAGATTCATAAACAACAACAAAAAAAACCAAAACAAAAACCTTCGAGATTCTCCTTCCTGAGTAAACAACTTGATATAAAGTTTAAACCAAATTTAATTCCAAAATTATTATTTTTCAAAAAAATATTAAGCAATATATTAAAACAATAAAACAATTCAATTCAATATAATGAAAATTAACCTAATTCTTATATTTTAAAAAATTATATGGTCATATCTACAATTTATCTTTTCAAAATAGGAATTTATCAATTTTTTTTCATATATTTTTTTTTCACTATTTAAATAATATTCCACTCTTATTGTTTTCAACTATTTAATATACTTTGTTGAGATAAATATACTTATTCCTTGTACCAACATCTATTTATATTTTCAAATATTTATTGGAATATTATTGAAATAATTATACTTATTCCGTGTACCAAAATTAAATTATTGTTGATCTAATTACGCTGTTCCTTGTACTAAAATTCTTTTTCACATGTTCATATGTCTTTTTCGAAAATTATTTTAAATTATTGTTGATCTAATTATGCTGTTCCTTGTACCAAAATTCTTTTTCAATCAATGTAGACATGTTCAAATGTTTTTTTGGAAAATTATTTTCGTATAATTCTAATGGCAACGATTTGTTATGCATTCACAATAAATTCTTATTAAATCTTATCCATATTTTATTTAATATATTTTATGAATGATAGACAATATTGTATCTATATTTTATTAGTCCTTGTCATGGGACTATAGCAATGAGTTTGATTTTGATGTGATATTAATTTGCCTTTTATCATAAATTTGTGTATGCAATGTAATGTTTAACATAAGAAAATAAATATATATTTTTGGATATAATAAAAATATTTGTGTTTTTCATTTTTAATTGGTTAATAGGATTGAAATGTTATTGCTCCCTTCATGTCTTTCAATATGTAGAATTAATTACATAATCAATGAATTTCACCAATCACCACATCTAAATATAAAAAGTTGTAATATGTATTTATTATTATGCATTATTATATTTATATTATATTTATGAATAATATAGTTCCATTCAACATACTGTTCATTATACATTTTGAATAACAAACAACCCTCAATTATTATCTTTTGACAAAAAATGTTCATTACTTGTATATTTAGTTATATTAAGTTTCATTATTCAACATGTATTTCCCAACTAACTTGACAGGGATTGAGTTTAATATATTTTATGATTGATAAACAATGTTGTATTTTATATTAAATTAAATAAAAAAAATTAATTTATTTATAAGAATAATTTATTTTTTATTAAAATGTTGTTATACATACTAAGTAAATAATTTAAAATTGAAAATTAATAAATTTATTTAAAAACAATTAAATAAATAAATGAAGAAAATATAATTTTATGTAAGAATCATAGGTTTGGTTTATAAGTATTTATAGCAGAAAATGATAAAATGATAGATATATAGTTTTATAATTAGTAAAATTTATGATTTAAAATTGATAATTAATAAATTTATTTAAAAATAAATAAATGAAGAGAAATGTAATTTTTTAAGGAGAAAATGATAGATATATAGTTTTATAATTAATAAAATTTATGATTTAAAATTGAAAATTAATAAATTTATTTAAAAATAAATAAATGAAGATAAATATAATTTTATGTAACAATAATATAGTTGGTTCACAAGTATTTTGAAAATGATAGGTATATAGTTTTATAATTAGTAAAATTTATGAGTGGACAATTTTATTTACTTATGTTGATGTTTTTGGTTTTTTTTTTATGACCACACATAATAAAAAAATTAAATATATATAAAACATTTAAATTGAATTTAAATTTAACAATAATTTAAATATAATATATAATAAAAAAACATTTTAATTTTTTTATTCAGCTTTAAATAAATCAAAATTATCTAAAAATATGTCAAATTTGGTTAAAGTTCAAAATTAGTGATAGTGAGGAAGATATAATAACAAAATGCGTCCATGTTAAAGGTTGATGTGACCCAAACCTTAAATATATATAAAACATTTAAATTCAATTTAAATTTAACAATAATTTAAATATAATATATAATAAAGAAACATTTTTACTTCCCCTCTATGCATTCATTCGCATTATTAAGAGTTTTTGCATTCTCTGCTTTTCGCTACTGAAAGGATCGAATCACAGTACTAGTAACTAACATCATGGAATTCCCATACGGAGGCCAACCCCATCATCGCCGTGAAGATCACGAAGAAGAACGCCGCGAACACCAACACCATCACCAGGGTTTCCAGTCGAGCCTAGACTTTCCCCATCGTCCCAGTGCCGGAGAATACTATCCTCCCCCGGGAACCCAATTCCCAGAACCAGGTTATTACCCCCCACCGCCCCAGCCCCAACCCTACTCACAGGTAGAACATCATGCCCACCAACCCTTTTCACAGGGAGAAGAACATCATGCTTATCAGGGATCCGGGCATGTCATCCACCACGAATCTCATCATCCATTTCAGAGACTAGAATGTGAGACTCCCTCCGATTCGTTTCCGCGACCGAGTAGTGGGTCTTCCGAGGGTTCGTTCACGCGGCCTGGCTACGGGCCTCCGGGGGGTTCATTCCCGTGACCTGGAGGCGAGCCCGTTCTGCCGCAGGGGCAGGTTGTGAGGGTTCTTACCAAGGCTAATCCCGACTTTTCGCTCGCGATCCGTAATGGGTCTACCGTTTTGGTCCATGCGAATGCCAATGGCAAGCATCGGGTATTTTCGTTACGAATTTTCTGGAAATCTATATGTTTTATATGGGATTTGTGGTGCTCTGATTCTCTGAGTTTGTTGATTTTTATTTACCTCATGTAGCAATGGGTAATGGATGAGACGTACAACACCAAAGTGAAGGACGAGGCTAGCTGTCCTTCGTTTTCTCTGGTCAATAAGGCAATCGGTCAGGTCCTGAAGCATGGACTCGGAGAAACCCAACCGATAAGAAATCTGTTTGTTTTTGTTAGTCGTCTCTGAGATTAAAACAAAACGCAATTTTTCGTAAAGATGATGGAAAACTTTGATCGATTCAACGAATTCGAAGCCGCTACTCAATAAGAAGCCCGATTTCAATAGATCTAATAGATACCCTTATTACAAAGAGAGGTTCTCAAAGAGAAAAACCCTTGGATTCAAGCGATCACCAAGACAACGTAAGTGCAGTGAAGCATCGCCTCTTGCGCATAGATGGTTCGGAAAAGTACAGTTTATCAGGGTTGGGTGGGTTCGTGACGGTGGAGGACAACTGGGACTCAAAAATACTTTTTTCCCGAAAATCAATTCTAAAATCTAGTAAAAAATTCAATCTCCGGCATAGTTATACTATGATCCGAGTTCTTCAATGGTTTTTGGCAATTCTAAATCGACCCAAAACCTCCGATTTCTATAAAAGTCAATTGATCAATAAAAACATTAACCCGGTAATTTGCTGCATTTTTGTTTTACACTTTGTTTTAAATGCCCTTTATAAAACTCAGTTGATCGATAAAAACGTTGACTCCCGTAATTTGCTCCATTTTTGTTTTACACTGTCTTAAATGCTCTTTATCAAACTCCAGTGTGCCCTTGCAAAGAGGATCTCATGCTAAAAATTAAGTCTTAGTTTAAACATTCTATGTTTTGGCCATTTTCTGGGGATTTTTTTCTGTTTAAATTTGCCTGAAATCCGGCGAGAAAGTGTTGGATCTGCAAATCTGAGTGGCTGTCTGTATAGTCTCAGCGTTCGAGGGGTTTTTCAACACGCTGAATCTATTTATACATTCAAAAATGCAATTTAAACAAGAGAAAGTGTTGGATCTGCAAATTTGAGTGGCTGTCTGTATAGTTTGAGCGTTCGAGGGGTTTTTCAACACGCTGAATCTATTTATACATTCAAAAATGCAATTTAAACAACACAAAATTGATTTCGTCGAGATTTATGTCGTCGGATTCTAACAAAAAAGACCAAAACGTAGAACAATTAGACAATGCCAAAAAATAACGTCTACCTCAAAGTAATGAGGTCGATCTAAAAGGTGCCCTTTTTTTTCTTTCCGAGGAAATGTACAATTGGTGCTTTCTCAACACTTGTAGCACCATCCTCAAATGTTGCTCATGCTCCTCCTCTGTCTTGGAGTAGATGAATATGTCATCCAAGAAAACAATAACAAATTTATCTAGATAATCTTTGAACACCCCATTCATTAGGCACACAAAGGTAGGTGGTGCATTTGATAACCCAAATAGTACCACTACAAATTCATAATGGCCATACCTTCTCTTGAAGGCTATCTTATTGATGTCTTCTTCTCTGATTCTCACCTGTTGGTAGCCCGACCTCGGGGAAATCTTGGAGAATATTTTACTCCTTTCAATTGATCAAAAAGATTGTCAATCCTTGGCAAATGATACTTGTTCTTTATGGTAACCTTATTCAGTTGTCTAAAGTTAATGTGCAGCCTTAAGGTTCCATCCTTCTTCTTCACAAAGAGCACCGACACACCCTAAGGTGAGACACTTGGGTGTATATACCCCTTCTTCAATAACTCTTCTAGCTACATTTGCATTTCTTTCAGCTCTGGTTTGCTCATTCTATAAGGAGTCTTGGACGCTGGGGCAACTCCATGCACCAAAGCAATGGAGAAGTCAATGTCTCTCTTTGGTAACCTTAGTATCTCCCCAAATATATCGTCATATTCATTTAAGATTGGATGACCTTCAATACTTGGCACTTTATCCTTGGCTGCCTCTTCCATATGGGTTACATAAATTTGACACCCTTTTTTGAAACTCTTTTTCAACTGCATGGCTGAAATTTCTCTGATGGATATAGGCCTTGGAATTCCTTGAACTTTCCTTTGTTGTCCTTCTTCATCAAGACAAGTGAATTGAATGCCTTGTAGCAATCTAGAATAACATGATGTATGTTCAACCAATCCATATCAATCAAGCAATCATATGAACCCAAAGGTATGATATTCAAATTTTTCTTTGTGGTGATTCCATTCATGTCCATTTGATAATCCTTATCTGGCTCATTGATCTTTCTCTTGGCTCCAATGGCTAGCTGGACCAACCAAGATTTTCCATGCTTGTTTTTTTTCAAATGAAACCTTTCAACTGTTAAATTATGAGCTTGATTTCTTATGCGGATTATTTCTTTGAATTCTTGAACACTTTGATTCCAGCTTAATACATTTCAACAATATAGAATCATAACTGAATAGCAATAATCATGTAGAAACGTAAGCATGCACACCAACAACACATATACCTTGGGGAAACCCTGTACAGGGAGAAAACCCCCAGCAAACGATCTTCCTTTATTGCATTAATAATGTATGATCACTTACAAATATCCACCATAAAAAATCTGCTCTTAAATGAGGTTGCCAAGTTGACTCTGACCTGTCAGACAACTAAGAGACCTTGCTGATATAGATGTATCCGATTTGCTTTCAAAGACTGAGATATATCAACTCTGATATGGGTTGTTGAAGCTGCCTCTAATTCACTGATATGCGCCTTGATATGCTGACTCTAAAGCACTGAAGTGCGCCTCTGATATGATGCCTCTACAACACTATTATGCACCTCAATATCTGTCTCTATATCACTGAATAAGGGTATCTATTAGATCTATTGGATACCCTATATCCACGGAGCTTGAGTAAAAATCTCATCTCCCTGTTGCCACTGGTCAAGAGCTTGCTGTGATAATTGCAAAGGCAACACTCGGAGATGACTCTTTATGTCATAGATGGGATCCATATCATAACTAACTGCATCCCACCTACGTCTCCAACATGTATGAACTCGTCAAAATCAGCTATGTTAGTATCAATATCATAACATGGAGGAGTCAAAACATCCAATACTTATGTACTCTCTGTGTCACAAGGTAAAGAACCACTAAAAACTTAGAAGGGGGAATAATTCACCTTTCTTAATCCTTCCTGTGCAAGAGCTTCAAGTATTTGGATAGCTTCATCAAGTGGAAGATCTGCCTCTACATCTTCAGTCTTGAGACATAGGGGATCTAGCTTGTCCAAGGGTTCCATTTCCTCTTCACTCTCTGATTCATAGAACAAGGTATCATAAAAAAACTGGAAAGGAAAATGACTTACCTCATTCTCTTCATCTTGTGCAGGAGGGACAGGATCTTGGAGAGCTTCATCAGTCTGAGGAGCGGTCACTGGTGCTTCATCCTCATAATTCACGTCTTTAGTTATATCTTTGTTGCATTCTATTGGATTATGGGAGAGGTCTTTCTCCTCTTCAAGGGGTTGATAATGGTCTTCATAAACCTCGTCTTTTATATTAGAGGATTCTTGGTATTGATCATAATATGCTTTCTTGAGATCTTCTACAATCTCAGTGGTGAATCCTTTGTGGTCCAAGGCTACCATGAGGTTTTGAAGGGCATCTTCATACGTTTGACAATGTGGCTTAGTAAGGTCTATAAACCTACTGATGAGGTGTATGAAAGATGATATACCCCTGTCCTTGCAACAACTCTTAAAACGATCTTGTAAGTAGGATGTCAGAGTGAGTAAGAACAATTTTATAAGAGCATCCTCTCCTCCCAATTTTATCTCGCTCAAATACTCCAAAAAATTTACGATGTGAGGAGTGGGGAGGCCCAAAAACGTCGGAGAGTTGTTTAGCCATTTTGTATCAAAGTGATTTGGGTATCCTTGAAAACTTTTGAAATCAATACTCAGATACATTTGTTCCCAGTGTGCCATGATCCCATAACTTGGAAGTATCATAGAAAGTAAGGTGGCACCCTGAGAAATATTAGTGGAGTCGCCAGATAATTTGCCTGAAACTATCAAAGGATAAGGGAAAACACCCTAGTGGAGTCGCCAGGTAAGCTTGTAAGATAAGGCTCTGAGGCAAGGCTTACCGAAAAGATTTGTCATTTGAGGAGAATTGACTCAGTGTTCCCCGACAACGGTGCCAAAATGTTATCGCACAGTTTGTAGCTAGGTCAAAAGGCTAGAAGATAGAGGCCAAACTGGCGTAACAGGGACCTACCGCACCCAATGTCACCACGATGGGGAGGTTCTTTCTATTTAGGGAGGTTTAGGCCCAGGGGAGACGTCCCCGGTAACCTGGAGTTTTGAAGAGGCTAAGGTATAAAGGTCAAAGTGAAATTTCCTCTTCAAAGGTCACCACCAAGAGCAGATACTCCGACAAAACAACCAATAATGAAGTGTAGGCCCAAACGAGAACACCTGCCCGGAACAAAGCAACAACAGACTAATACATGCAGGCTATGATTCAAAGGATTAGTACTTCATACAACTATCCAAAATAAATATATAAGCAATAGATATTGATGAGATTAATGTTTATTAATACAACAATGAAATAATATCAATTCATCAATAAATACCAAGATGATGTAGCAATCAATATGTCCAATCAATCCCTTATTCAATAAATGCTTTAAACCACCATCTAATTGCCTATAAAGAGAACTTGCTGCGTCAAGATGGAATAACCAAGGATGATGTCAGCCTTATTAGGGTTAGTAGTTAGTTAGGGTTTCAATTTATAAAAGTTTGAAAGTTTGTTTGACCACTATCACTTCAACGTTGGAGACCTAAGATCAGTGCCTCAAGGGTAGATGGAGTCAAATCAAGGGAGGACGCAAAGGTTAAAGGAAAAAGGCTAAGGACTAGAGGGAAGGGTTCTGAAGTGTTGCAATGGCAGGGCCCCAAAAACAAAACCCTAGGGGAAAGAGGCTCACTCCGGTGTTGCTTAAGCAAGGCCTCGTGCTCTTTCCTCCTTCCTTAGGTTTAACTTGGCAAAACGACTAGCATAAAAGATAAATCAAGACACGAGAGTGAGGTGAGGGAGAGTGTTGCTAGAGCAAGGCCCTATCATCAAACCCTAGAAGCAGGACGACCCTAGGTGTAGATAACCTAGGCCTGGGACGTCTCCTCCTTCTTGACTTTTAAAGGTACGACTAGCACAAAGGGAATAAGCAAAAAGAGTGTAGCGATGGCTAGGCTCTTCCTTCCTTCTTCAATGGCTGAAAATTTCTCTTTTAGGGGACATGAGACAACGACCTACTTGTGTGTTTGTCCCCTAGGGTTTTAAAATCAACAAAGTTTATAGTAAATGCAAGAATATAAGACTACAACCATTCAATTAAGAAGTTTTGCAGAAAAAACACTTACATATCATGATGAAATAACATTGCAAACCCTAGTTGTAAACCTTCCTTCAAGAGAAATACCAAAAAAGCTAAGAAATGCCCTCCTTCAACAAGTGCGCCTCACTCAAAGAGAAGAAATACTCAAGTAGGGCGCAAAAATCAGATCTCACTAATGAGTGAGTGTTGTGTTATGTCAAAATGAGGATAAAACTCCTCAATATATACTGTATCAATGACATTTAATTAATTTTAGGTTATAAAAATTAGCCGACAAGGCTTAAAACCAAAATCATATTGTTTTTACATTAAATTGTCAAATTAAAACCCTAACTGAGCTGTAATAAAGGTAAAAGCCCCTTCAAGGGAGGTGCTAGCCCCTTTTAGGGCAAATGAGACATCCAAGAGCAAAATGTTAGCCCCCCAAGGGCTTCTCCAACATGCCACACGTATCACTGTTGCCCAATCTGCCTCCAAGAATGACCATGAAGCTGGATGATGTCATGGTAAGGATGGGGGCGCTCTGAGCCTTCCAAGGCCAACGTTCCACTGAAAAGGGGTCATTCCCCCTAGGCTGGGCTCTGCCAAAGTGCCTCTGGTGAAACGTTCTCTTCTTCTCTGGTGCAAAACCTTGGTCAAACATTGTCTTGTCTCTGCCCCTCTGACGGGGTCTCAACAACCATCTGATGGGCTCTTCAGCCCCATGGAAGTCCGAACTAATCATCTCCCCATGTGTACCAGTCCAAATGGTACCTGTCCGTCGGGCATGGTCCTGCACATCAAAAACTACGTCCTCCATGGGCTCATTAGTCACAGGGATCATAGCAATGTTAATCACATTTCATCTTTAATATTATCAAACATATGCATAAAAGCCCTGATATATCATTCAATAGCTCAAAGACTCTACAAAAACCTACAATACAAGGTTGAGAAAAAGGACAAGACACCCTATTGGGCAAGTATCCATAAGGAAATGAAAGTTTCCAAGGGGTTTCATCCAAGCCATGTAAATGAG